>VZTY01034842.1:13790-35448 GCA_013400935.1 Turnix velox
TTTCCTTTTTCTTTTTCCTTTTTCTTTTTCCTTATTCTTTTCTTACTATGGCCTTACTCCTCTGAGAATCCATTCTGTACCTTTTCACCTGTTCAGCTCCTGTTTCTGATGTCTTTGAAAAACCTTTAAATAATTTTCATGCCATTTGTTCATTTCTTTACAAGATCATATTAGTATGTCCTCTTACAACCATGAATTTAACTACCAGGATATAGTTTCTTGTTTATTCTTCTCATTTAGAGTCAAGTGGGATTTGTCAGTTTGAGGCAGCTCCTTCACTCCAACCCTTAATTGATTGTAGCTTTTTTTTTTTGTTATTATCACCCAATGATTTTACAGACTTCTTTTGCATATTCTTTTTTTCCAGAACACAGACATTTTACTTATTCCCCTCTGGAAGATGAATCATCATAAGTTAGGTGATACTGCTCATTTCTCGTTTTTCTTTCACTCTTATACAAATACAACCTTTTAAATGAACTTTCCTGAACTTCATTTTACTTGCAAAAGAAAGTACAGAATTGTATTAGGCTGATAATAATAATGTCTCATGTTGTTATCATAGTTCCTCAGTTGGGAAACAAAAAAAGTTAGACATAATTACTATTTCACTGGTAATTTCAATATTCAATTTCAGTATTCAATAGATAGATCCATCCATACATGTATATTTGTGGATATAAAGCATACACGAACTCACACATATACATGAGCTAGCCCATATGCACAGAAAATCACTCATTTTTTTTGAAAACCACCCTTGAAAAGGAGAATAGAAAAATAAAAGAAACGTTTTCCAGGCACTGAGCACAGCAGGAGGAGGAAAAAAGCAGCAAAGATATTAGAAAATGTCAGTAAAGCGAATAATGAATCCTGTAAAATGTCACGGAAAAAAATAAACATGTAAGCTAAACATTGTTTTTAAAATAAGGATCTTTCCTGGCTTCATACTGAGTCTGAAGAAAAGTCTCCAGATGTCAGTTTTCTTACAGCAATTTATTTAATCTTTTCCTGCATTTAGCACATTTTTGGCTGATTCTTGCACAAATTGTGTTTGTCTATATGTACATACATATGGATTTTTAAAAAGGATATAACCATATATATATATATTCATTCATCTACATTATCTTTGAGCTCCACACTTTTTCACAGGCAATATACCTTTATAATGTAAAGGTAGATCAAAACATGCATGAAAGGTTGAAAGCTTGTTTTGTTTTAAAGACAAAAGATACCTTTTCGAGGCAATACCTTAAACACAAAGTAGAAGCTTGTGGACTATCTGTTGCATACCTCAGGAAGGAAGAAAAACACTCAAAAATCCATGAAAACAGAGCTAGGATGGTATGAAAAGGGAAAAGAAGTCCAGAAAGCTCAGAGTCCTAAGAGCTTTTGAATATAGCAGAAGGCACTGAGTTAAGTCTAAATAAAAAAATTAAAATTTTATTTGCTTTATTAAAAATAAATACATTTGAATGGGCTTGGTTTAAATGCATTTAAAAGATTGTTATGACCTAGATTAACTCCAATACAAAACTTTAGGTAATATAAAGAACATTGTTTAGCCAGTATATATTTCCTTAAATGAAATCACTAGCTGAGCTCTGGAAACAGAATTTGCTAAATCATAAAACTTCTTTTTGGCAAGCTGGATTCTCTTTGGCTGTAAGGAAATTTTCTTCCTATCATGTATGTTCAATTCAATAGCTACTTCAATAATGTAATAGAATTTGAGAAACCAGCTGGGATTTGAAAAAGAAGTTGAAAAAAAACCCCAGACTTCCACTTCCAATTCACTTATAAAAATTAGGTGGGAGAGTGTGACATCTATTGGTTTGAAAATACTGAAGACTGTGCTGATCATTAGTTCAATTAATTTTCTATGAATTAGGAATAAAGGAATAGTATTTTAAAAGTGTATATCTAACATGTGTACAGTATATCACCTTAGTTACCAGAAAGGAAATACCAGTTGTAGTCATGGGCTACTTTTAGTAACAAACCAACATATTTTAATAGTTACCAACTAGAGAGGATCAGTCTTTGTGAGGGAAAAATAAAATTAAACCCCAAATATAAGTAAAATGTCAAAATCAAATTAAAGAGGATTATTTGATTTATTATTAATGTGAGGTTATTTAAAATAATTCAGTGCTGTCCTGACGTGGTCTACACAAAGCTTCTGGGACTTTTTCCTGTATAATTTCTGTGGGTCTTGAATTAACTACAGTCTAGACAATCAAGAGCTGAGTTAAGGATCATGTAGCCTTTAAAGACATCTAGGTATTTGAAAAGTTAGCTTGAGATTCAACTTTAGAACAAATACATTCAGGAAACAAGTTGTATTTCATGGGGATGATGGATTCTGTATTGATTTCAAAAGAGTAAGTTGGTGAATTGTACTATTGACAGAGTCACAGTGCAACTTGAAAACAGCAGTTTCCTATTCTGTCCCCCCAGGGCATCACAAACATTTTCATTCTGGCCTGACAATAATTTTTTTGGGGTGTTCTTCAGTTAGCACTACATTAAAACATGCATTGTTCAAAATTTTATGCTTCTGATAGAAAAATTTCAGAAGAGAACTTCACTATGCCAATGACAGTCAGTCATTCCATTGTTAAACACTCTCATTTATCAAAATCTGAATTTTAATGTCTCATTTGAGTTTATATGGCTTTGGCTTCCAGCCACTGAACTTGTGCTGTCTCTCATTTGAGCAGAGAGCACTTTTATAGCTGGTATTTCCATCTCCTGAAAACATTTATATGCTACAAGAAATTATTTACACATGCTTTCCTGACTAATTTGTCTTCTGCTAGTAGAAACTCCATTACAGCTGTCAGAAGAGGTACTGGCACTTGTGTACCTTGGATAGGGATGCAAAACCCATGCTTGATATCGTAGATAAGAAGCCAGACTGATGAAGGAGCAAATCTTCACTTCAATTCTCTTCTATTTAAGTGTACTGTTCTCAGATCTGCTCAAATACTGGAGAGGAGTCCAGGCTCTGGTTAGGTAAGTGCAGCTCCCAGGACAACTGCTGCTGCTACCTCAGCCCCACATTTGCTACTTTACCTCTCTTTTCTGAAACAATAGACAAGAAACTTTTTCAAACCAGATTGCTGGAGTTTATTTATATTACTTTTACTAAACTTCCTCCTTCAAAGCTCTTTAAACAAAGAGACAATGCATAGGAAATCTCTGCTAGTTCTTCAGTCAAACACTTTGACCTCTCATAGCTCATCTGTGAATAGAAAAGTGCTTTCTGAGCCCAAAAAACCTCTCTGCTGACCCACATATTATGGGGAGTAACCCAGGCAAATCCCATCTCTCCATTCTGGACACTGGTTTAGCTTGTAGTGGTTCAATTGCTCTGTTCCCCAGGGTGCAAATCTCTCTGAAAAGCCATCTGAATTAGCATTGAATATGCACATTGCTTGGGACTGCAGCCTTGTAGGAAAGAAACTTTTGAAGCACTGGGAGACCTTATTGCATGGAAGAAACAGTGGAGAGGAAGATGAGGTCCATGCTGGGCTCACCATGGTATTGTATGCTGGAGAAGGTGACTCATTGCCTTCCACTGAAGGCTCTGCTCTCATGGCTGGGAACACATATTTGGCTCTCAGGCATTGCTTGAGAATCCTGAGGTATCACCATCCCATGCCAATCCTTCTGAGGGACAGTCAGGAGGAGCCGCTCCAGTCCCCCAGAATTTGACCCGCACTGTTTCTTCTCAGTTCAGGAGCTATTTTTAGACACCATAAAAGGCTAGGAAAAACAGTCCTGGTGTTATCATTGCTGGGCCCTCTGCTCAGCATCTCACTCAGGTGCCTTGTTTACCTGTTTCTCAGTGTCTGACTCCTATTCTTCTCCCCTTTCTTCATTCTTGCACTCTGTAATAACTTGATTTCTCCTTGATTTTGTTACCCTTTCCCTGAGAAAGTAATAGGATTAACAGTGGCAATAGAGATGCTGTTTAGGGAGTTTTACAGTCCCCAGTGTTCCCTTCCTGGTGCTCCCCAGCTGATATATTAGGGCTACTACAGGGTATCTCCCTGCCTACTGCCTTTAGTATTGCTTTATAGCTGCACCATAAACTGCTTTAGCCATTTAAGTTGTCCTTTTCAGACTCCATTATGTCCTTTTGCATAGGTAATATTTTTAAATCTACGAAGAAGGAAAGTGCCTCAGTACACTTTATTTGACATCTGCCATAGGCATTTTTACTTTTCCTTATGGTTACCTAATTACTTGGAAATAAATTGGATATTCTTTATGACATGCACTTTCAAATTACTGGTTTTTATTTCCCTGCAGCATCTCCTTGACTCTAGCCAAGTCTGTAATCTACCTGCAATATTGATCAGCATCCCTGAGTACAGTGTGTCCAAATTAAGCAGAGGGGTAGAAAGCACACAGAACAGTCTTTCAAGAGTGAAACACCAAAGAAAAAGTTGCCCTGGTTGTTGCATTGCAGTGCAGGCCACAGAAATCCAACTTGCCCTTAATTACTCAGGCTCCTGGACTTTTTTTTAAGGTCCCTTGGATGAAGAGGTTAGCTAGCCTTCAGAGTTTGCAAGGTGAATTGATTAGAGAAACCAGTTACTAGGTCTCTGGGATTATACTGATTATTTACCAAGAACACAACATTTTACACAAAGCTTGTTTCTGTGAACAGAGTGACAACGAATATCTGGCAGTTTACTTGCTCACTATTTCCAAGACACTTCTTCCAAGGAGCACGCCTTCTGCCTGTGCTTTCTCTTGGAGACATGGCAATTTCAGTCTTCATTTGCTGGCTTTCTTTAGGTTACTGCAGCTTTTTGTTGTGATATAATTGATGCATCCTGGGCTAGCAGTCAGTTTTCAGAGAATCTATGAGTTTTTGCCTGTGTCTTAGCTTGGGTTTCATCTTTGCAGCAACAGCTAGACATTTTTCCTTGAGCAATAGCTTCAACTGTCTTTACATTAGAAAATGTTTAACTATTCCATCTTGCAGCACAAATGAAGATGTCTGCATGTGCTTGGTTTATACTGGCCTGTACTGACTGAATGCTACCCTCCACCATCAGAAGTCTGACACACACCATCACAACATCTGTTAAATTGCATAAAAACTGATGTCTATAAGCTGCCATGACATTCTTATCTAATGGTCTTTTTTTTAAGGTCCATGTAAAAATATGTTGTTACTTTATCATTTAAAAGATTAAGGTGGGGTGCCTCCACATCTCTAAGGACCATTATTACCTAGGAGGGATTTATTACTCTCATGTCCTGACAAGCAAAATGCAGTCATGCACCTGCATTCACTAATCCCAGTCCCTGGCTGGGAGCAGGAACTTGTTATGAATTGCACATGCAATTTGTATGAGGGAGCTTCTGTGTTTTAAATATTTTCCAGGAAATTGGGACACGGAACTGTGCTTCAAATGCAGTTAATAAATGTTGGAAGCTTACTGAACTATGGAAAGAGTCATTAAAGGTAGAGTTCATCTTGCCTATTTTAGACTCCTCTGGAGTAGATATCTGCATCTGATAGAGCTGCTTGAGGAAATCATGCTTGAGAAAGTGTGATTCATCTGGTCTCCTTGAAATAATGTAGTAAGCAGGGAGTATAGCCTGGAAGCACATGTAAAAGTTGATAGGTTAAAAAGAGGGCACAGATCTTAGTGTCTGCCATCACCATTGACATTAGAGATGTCCACATTTGGCCAGACAAACCCTGCTTTATCTAGCTGAACATGTGAGACTGCTCAGTCTTACCAAACCTTCTCCAGCAGCAGTTTTAAAAGAGGAAGATCTAGATCTTTTCTGCCTTACCTAATGGAAGATAAAGAAATAGTTGAGGAGTTAAGTGTGAATAATCTCCAAATTCAGATCTCAGCTACCAAAAAGGCTAGCAGTGTTTGTTGCTATCCTAGCCTGGGCTCTTGAGCACAATCCAGAGAAGTAAGACTGGGTGAGAAATGGGGTCTCTGGCCAATGACTGGTGGCAATCACATAGTGTACGTCCTGCCCTTGGGAAGTCAGTTTGAGAGGTGACAGTATAGAAGCTTGGAGGAAACAGGATTATCCTGCACACAGGGGCAGTTTTCTGGATGTGGTGAGACAGTGGTGAGTACCTCTGAGCTCTAGGAATCCAAAAGGGATTTTTCTGGCACTCCCTGTAAATGAAGCTTCCACCTCTTATGCACCATTCTACTCCATTTCACTCATTTTATTGCAGCATCATTGCATGGATATTGAGCATTAAAACAGAATAAAACTGACAGAGTGAGGAATTGGGATCCTCTCCTTTTTCCACATCTTGAGCCAAGTGTGGGTTTCAGATTTGAAGCTGTTGGACTCAGGCTTTATGATTGCGTTGCTGTGGCATAACTGTAAATTTGATGTTGTCTGGCTAGGCGGGATATTGGCAAAACACAGCAAAATTTTTTATCTCTGGGAAGAGCCTAGAACATGAGCAGAGAAAAACCCACACGGTGTGACTATATAACAACTACCCTCGTGCTGACAGAGGTCCTTCACATCTAGAGGAATGGGAAGAGAGGAGAAAAAAGAAAACCCCAAAGTGACAAGGAACATAGCCAGGAGAGCATCAGACTCCTAAATGTGAGGGTGAAAGGTTCAAGTCTCTATCCAGGTATAAGGCTTAACAGAGTTCAGTTGATGATCTGAAAGGTCTCTTCCAACCTAGGTGATTATGAACTTACGAGTACAAAACTCTCAGGCATCAGTGCATGGTGTCCCACAGCCAGCCCCTGTGAGGACCAGGGATGTGACGCCATTCTTGTGACGCTAGAAGATGACAGCACTGAGCCTTCCAGAGACCATGCACTGTTTGCTTTTTCTTCCTTCCTAAGTTGAGAGCAATTGTTCTTTCCTGAGTGCAGGGGATTTGCAGTTATGCAACATGAAAAAAGAAGATGACAGCATGGGTGATGTTGCGGGATCAGGCCCCAGGGTGGCCTTGCAGCAATGAGGAGGGTGGTGTGAAGGGCCAAGGGAAAACATGGGATATACTCATACCCAGCAGTAACCTTTGATGGACAGACACCAAACTTTCACAGAGAAGCACCTGCAGTGGTTTTCCAACATGAGGAATATCTTTCTCAGGATGTCCTGCCAGCTTCTGAGGATGGTGTTACATGACACCATGAATACCCCAGGACAAGAAAATATCATTGTGCTAGTGCTAGGTTAATTACAATTGACATTTGAATAAAAAAATCCTCCATTCCTCCAGCCCACTGTTCCCTTTGCTATTTGATTCCAGTGCGTATGTCTAAAATTAGGCCTTTGAAAGTACTTCATGGCAGGGGTTGTAAATGGTGTATTTTCCTAAGCCTGCTGCTCTGGAGGCTTATGTTTTGCCATCTTATGACTTGGCTCATGGCCGGAATTGCATCTGTGTAAATTTGGGACACAAAGGCGCAGTTACACACTGCAATCTCAATAACAAAGGAGCTGAAAAAAAAAAATTAAAAAATTGCAGGTTCATTTAAATAAAAAGTACTACTATTTAACCCTTAGACTTGCACTGATCAGAATGTGGTAAATAAATCCTCAGGAGCCCAGGATCTACTCAACTTTCAGTCTCAAGCCTTCCTTGAGACACTGCACTGTACATTTTGACAGAGGGCATATAATCTCAGCTCAGCACTGTGTGGATGTGACATGACCTGCTGTTACAGTGTGCACTGGGTGGGGGTTCTTTCACTGCTAATGGTCTGAGCACCCCAGTTTGCCAGCATCTTCAGAACATGTCAGCTAATTTTATGTGCAATCATTTTTTAATAAAAAAAATAAAAAGTAACCCACTAGACCATCTGCGCAAACAAGGCAAACTTTGTGTTGTCAAAGAAAGTTGGCTTCGGATTTCATTTCACTGGGACATTCCCTAAAGGGTATCTCAAAATAAAATCAGGCTATTAAAAGAAACAGAGCTCTATTTTTGTAAAGAGTTTTCTAATTTTTGATGTAAGTTCTTGTTATGGGCCCCAAACTCTTGTGGGTTTTGGACCGGAGATGGACCGATAGCAGAGGTCGAGATTCTCCCATGTAATCTATCCTCTCTGACTGGGAGCTTGTTTACTCAAAACAGCTTATAATACATATAGTGCTGGTGAAAGTAAAGGGCAGCAGCACTCATTCCCCAGGCAGTCATCATGACTGCATCTGAGACGCTTGCCATCATGCAGTATGTCCCGGTGTCTTTGCTAGCAGATTACCACTAACTTCCAGAAAAACACTTGTAGCAAGGAGCAAGGGTGATATACTCTTGCTGTTTCTCACCCCCTTGTGCTCCTGCCTGTCCTTCATCCCACTTTTCTTCTAAAGTTGGGGTAACACCATTGCCATTTAATCTCTCTGGTACAAGGCACACAACATCTTGCAAGACGCTGCATTTGCTTGTTTCTCTCCCTCCTTTTTAGGGCTCTGCATTTTAGCAGCTCTTTGATGTGGTACCATTCTTGTCATTCCTTCTGTTATTTTTGTCTTTGAGTTTCTCCACATCCTGTCATTAAGTGATTTCTTGAAACCACACTATGCATCCCTGTTATTTTTCTCTCCCTCTAAGTACTCATCTTTGTCCACCATTCAACTAAGATAACCAGGATATTGATTTGGTGTTTACCAAATACCTAAAAAATAGTGAAGACCATAGAGGATTTAGGCATACCAGTGCCATGATTTCACTACAAAATCATTGATGGAAGCAGCATGACCTGAAGGACAAGGCTGTAAAGGCAGGACACCTGCTTACTTTCCAGTTCTTGTGAGACCCAGAGCAGTCCCTTAACTTTCTCACCCTCCCCAGCTGTAGGATGACACTGACTGGGTGCTGCTACCCTGGTACAGGAAAGAGACACCATAAGTGGCAGATAATCATTGAAATTGCTGGCTTGATTTTAAGGCCATGACATTTCATATCTCTGGAGACAGAGGTTAGGGGAGGAGCTCATCACAAGGAGATTCCACACTGCTGGAAGGCATTGATGACATTTCCACTACTAACAGAGAAGTGTGCAATATAAATGTCATTAAATTAATAAAAAAACAAAAATCACACATGAGTGGCTTTATATATTAATCTTACCTTTTTCTGTTCCCCTGTTTTGAATTGTTCTCATGTTTTCACCTTGTCAGCTAGAAATGCCCTCAGGGTTGCAGAGCAACTTTTGTGATGACTTGTATTATTCTATTAAAAGGAAAGCAGATTACCCTTCAAGTCAGCTTTTGACTATATAACTCCTATTACTTCTAGCCCTTGTGATACCCTTCACTAGGTATTTTCAAGGGAAAAAATGCTCAGGAAAACTAGCAAGTCCTTACTTTCAAAGTCTTCCAGGCACAAAACCACCCGTGCAGTAAAACAAATAGATGTATCAGGGGACTGGATTGATTGGGTGGGGAACTCATGAGTGAGCTACAATGTAAAGATCACATGGTAGGGATGAATTTTTCCTTCACCGGAACAGTCAGGCCGTGGTTGTGCAGAAGAGATTGTGCAGTCTCCATCCTTGGAGGTTTTAAGGTCCCAAGCAGATGAAACCCTGAGCAATATGATTAAATCTCAGCCCTAACCCTGATTTTAGCAGAGGATTGAACTATAGACCTCCTGAAGTCCCTTGCAGCCTAAATGGCTCTGTCATTATGTGAAATAGTTAACACGGCAAGATTACCTGATTTTTTTTGTCATTAATGCCACTATGACCATTAAGGCCCCATGAATTTCCAGCATAGAACTGCTGAGTAAGTGTGAACCTAAGTCTCTTTTTTTAGCCTTTTAATGTGCACATTCAGGAAGCAGTAGCTTTAGAAAGGAGATTCTGGATGATTCAGATACTAATAATACTAACAAAGAATGCTGAATTCATGTACCAATATCAGTATATATCTACTCAACCAGTGTCTTTGTACAGAAGTAGTTCTAAGATCTACCAAAGGCTGAAAGGGCTTAAAAATATAGAGTCATGGCATCACTGGTATAATGAGGAGAAACTAAGTAGGGCTATGACTACAGCCCTCAGCTTTCTGTGTTAAAAATCAGATCTTTTTCCAAGAATGCCCCTTCATGGGGAGATGAGTATTGTTTGTTTTCCAAGGATGATGGAGTAAAACTTCATATCAGTGCAATCTTTTTAATATTTGGAGATCAGCTTATCTTATTGGGCAAGCTGCCAAAAGTGATAACAGCTGCAGGAAATGTACATTTGAACAGGGATTTTATCAAATCACTCACGTCTGGAGAAAGACCAAGTAAAACAGTGACTGGATAGAGTGGAAATCATACCTTAAAAATGGGATGAGAAGCTGTGGAATAATTGTTGAAAAGCTATATGGACATCTGCCAGGTGACCAAAATTGCCTTCTGAATAAGGCATTATCCACAGTTAGACCAGATTTAGTTACACAAGCCATTCCACCAGGCATAATTTCACATTTTCCATCCTTGCACCTTTTCTATCAAGTGTGGATACCGTAAGAGCAGTGTAAATTCGCACCCCATCTGTTAAGATGAAACACACTGGCCTCCCCTTGTAGACAAGCCTTCAGAAACTGAGGCACCTGCAGCAGCAAGAGCAGAGAAAGGCTTGTTTAAATGCTGCAAGCTGGGAAGGGATTCACTGGAAACAAAAGTGAGTAAATATGCCTGCGGCTATTGGAGTAGACTTTCAGTAGCAAAGGTATCCATTACATTTGTTTAGCCAAAAACACAGAAATACATCCATAGGCATCCACTTCATACATCAGTATGCACCCTCCAGAGTCTATGAAAGCATTGTGTGCAAAAGTCATTTCTCAAGCACTACTTGAAGGCTCTTTTTCCACTAATGTGAGAAACAGGGGGAAAGGATACAAGGCTTTTTCCATCCCACTTGTGTTCCATGAAATAGCTGTCCACAGTCATAAGAATCAGATACCCAGGACACCTAGAATCTTTCAAGGATGATTAATCACATCCAGTCACAGAGAATAGTCATGCAGAGACCGGCAGCAGGAGGATGAGCTCCTCTCATGGGGTGTGGGGATTGCTCTTTGAAGGTGCTGTGAGATCACGGCTTCAGCTTGCACTTTGCTAATGCTCCTGCTTCTTACAGAATCACAGAATGACCCGGGTTGGAAGGGACCTCAAGGATCATGTAACTCCAACGCCCCTGTCTAGCAGGGCCACCTAACAAACACATCTACTAGATGAGGTTGCCCAGGGCCTCGTCCAGCCTGGTCTTGAACACCTCCAAGGACGGGGCATCCACAACCTCCCTCGGCAGCCTGTTCCAGGACCTAACCACTCTCCTAGTAAAGAACTTCCCCCTAATATCCAACCTAAATCTTCCCTCCTTCAACTTGGATCCATTTCCCCTAGTCCTGCTATTGTCAGCCCTTTCAAAGAGTTTACTCCCTTCCTGGGTGTAGGTTCCCTTCAGGCATTGAAAGGCTGCAATGAGGTCACCCCGCAGCCTTCTCTTCTCCAGGCTGAACAAGCCCAACTCCCTCAGCCTGTCCTCATAGGGGAGGTGCTTCAGCCCCCTGATCATCTTCGTGGCCCTTGTTCTTTGCTAATGCTGCAGGAGAAAGTCTGCACCATCCAGAATTCCTCCAAGGATCTGGGGTCAGGGTGCAGGGGCTGTAAAAAAACCCCATGTTAGTTGGTTTCAAGCGATAGTCTGCATCTGCATAGCAAGATGCTGTTTGCACGTGGGAAAATTCAGGATCTCTATTCCCTTTGCTCATTTCAGTACAGTCTGTGAGTTCATAGAGTGAACCTTAAATGCAGATGTAGCTGGAAAAGACTGCATTTTGAGTTGACACTTCTCTTCTGTTAATTCTTTCTGAAGTGCATTGCCTAAAGAGTTTAGAACTGCCAGGCTTTCAATTAATTTTGCCAACATCACAAATCATAAGTTAGAGATGGAATGCATTGTCAGGTCATCCAGTTGATCTGCCAGCATAACATTTCACAAAGAGAGGATGTAGGCTGTTTTTCAATTGCTTTTTCACACAAAAGCAGGTATCCATAATTTGTTAAAAAATAATTTCAGTAATATTTTGGTGCCCCTTGAGCTTCTGAAGATTGTAACATGTGAACAAAATGTGAGTGTGTGTATGTATGTGAGTGTTTATGCATCAAGAGAGAGGAAGAAAACCAAAATTAAGTGCATAAGGCTGAAAGATAGGTGCTGGCAGATGTGGGGCATGTTAGCTTGGATACAGAGCTTCAGGAACATGGCTTGATGGTTTCCAGACTAGAATTGGCTCCCATTTTATCAGCTCAGAGCATGGCAGATGAGCATACTTGTCTGGGCCCATCCATATAGTCATGCCCAGACTCACTTCCAGACTTTCAAAATATCCCTGGAATGGAGAGAAGCATTTCCAGTTAGGACCTAAAATAAATATTTACTGGGAAAACATGTATGCTTGCTAAAGTGTTTGAAGAGGAGAGACAAAAAATGACAGTAGAAACCCAAATTATGTGATGATGAAATGGGTTATTTAAGCAGGATTCACTTATCTAGAAATCATGGCAGATCTGCAGCTCCTGACAGGTATTTATATGAGAAAATCAAGAAGGGCATGAAATATAGGGGAAAATTTGCAGAGATCAAATGTGAAGAGTACAAAAGAAGGAGAAAAGGAAAAAAATAATTCCTTTTATGCAGCTGATAGCCTGAGATTTCCTTTGGATACCTTGAATGCCACTGGTAGAGTTTCTCCTCTTGTCAGCTCTCTGACTTTTAGGAAAACAAAGTGTAAGGACACCATGGTCACTAGCATGCTTCTTGATCAAATTTACCTTAAACCATCTCATCAGATTCATGGGTCTGAGGTCTGTCCAAAGTTGATGAACAGAAAAAGTCACTTCTGGAGGCTACATTTAGGGTGGTAACAAATGAAACTTATTATAACTAATGTGAATTACATACACCCTGTGGCTGGTATCTTTCTCCTTCTGTTGACCTTAATCTATATCACCCAAAGCTGTGGGGGAAATGAATCTCAAGCTAAAGGGACCAACAGAAAGACAAAAAGTAAATAATATGCATGGAGAATTCTGCACACACCGGGTCCACCTTTGTTTCTGGTTAAGCCTAAGAGTATTTCCTGGTGTAAGCCTAAGAGGATCTCAAAGATCAGCAAAGGTGATACATCTGTGAATTTTGCAGCTGAAGGAAACATCTCAAATGAACATCCTCAATCAAAGCAGAGGCAGCACTGCTGGAAGTGGCAGATTTGCTTTTGACCACCTCCCCATCTTGCAACCTGCATTCCTTGTCTAAATAACTATCTCAATCTTTTGAGAAACTTCACAGGGATCATTTCTTTTTATGCCACTGCTCACACTTGGAGACTTACTAGAAAACTGGAACTTGTATGTTTCCCCTGCTTATACAGACTTTGTCAGGTCAAATTACAAAAAAAAATCCCACCTCTCAATTTAGGCTTTTTCCATTTCCTGTTTTAGTAATGATGGAAGGTTAGATTCACTTCCAGGCTTCCCATAACAAACACACTCTGCCTGTGATGTAATCTGAGACATGGTGGTATTCATAAAATTCTTGGTAAACAAAACCAACACTTGCTGGTTCTCACCACTTACCATACCAAAGCTGGCTGAAAGAGAGGCAGAGATATCCTTGGCCATCCCTACACAGGCTCTGAGCAAAAGCTGGACCCAAGGATTTAATGTTCACAGCATATGAAGATCAATGCACACTATGGGTCTGTTTACTGCAGCGCTGCTCTTTCAGCTTATTAACTCCTTCTGTCAGAGAAAGTGAGCAATAAGAAGTGTGCTTAAAAAAAAGGCCTTAATAACATGCTAGAGGGGCCACCCTTTCCCCTTTGCCCCAAAAGTGAGATAAAAAAGTCGGTGCTGTAATCCCCTTTCAGGTATAGAAAAAGCCAAGATTTTCATTGCTACTGCTGGTAAAGAGACTAGCATGAAAGGGTGGAAATCTGCTGTCTACCATAAAGATGGGAAGTATTAGAATACCTGGCTGAAAAAGCCAATAAAGAACAGTGAGTCCAAGGAAATGACATCCACTGCAGCAGCAGCTAATTATGCTCCTTGGCTGTAATGACCTGCTGTCATGACTGTGGGGATGTGCAGTCCAAGCCTTGTTGTGTGGGGATTTGTAAACAATGGTCATGGTTAATCCTGGTCCTTATCCAGCACTTTAACTGAGATCCCTCACAATATTCTTCAGTAATGAAGGAAATATCCAGCAATATCTGTGGCATTACCCCTCCACCCTCAGTCTCAGAGCAACCTCTGTGAAAAGCCACTAAAAAGATAACATCAAGGCACCAGGAGTATTTTAGATGGGGGCCAGCTGTGATCAGGAGATGGCTATCATCTGAAAATCTGTAATTATTAGGCTAACTAATGTTAATGTGTTCCACTTGGGCTAAACCATCCATGCTGGAGATTACTGCAGTTTAAAAAAATAAAATGAGAAGCCTGAAGCAGTTGCATTTCTCCCAGAATTTTTTCTAATGAGAGTTTCACTTATGAAGTCCAGATTTTAGTATCCTGCACAGCCACAAGATGACTAGCCCTACCTCAAACTGATCAAAATGGAATTTTTCCATTGGGTTCTGTGTTCAGTTGACCATCCAGACATCTGTTTTGTGGTTCATTCAACCTTATACGTCAATATGATGTTAATCTCCTTTATACACAAAAGCTGAAGCAGTGCCAATCACTTTAACTTCCTAGGAAGATGGAAGATCCTTTCTCAAGTTGTAAATCCTTCTGGCCTGTGTCCAGGGTGAAAAATGTAAATCACCGGAGTGGAAACATGGCAAACATGATTTTCTACCTAAACAAGGGTAGCCTTAACTTTGGAAATTAATCAAATCTTTCTTAGAAACACCTTTAATGACAATGAAGAGTAATCTGCCAGAAGATTACTTTGGAAATTAATCAGCCTCTTTCTTACACATTTTTTTCCAGTAATTTTCTAGAACATTTGTCTTTGTTGTCATTGTAGGTGTTTTTAAGTGAGGAAAAATCTCTTCATCAAGAACAGAGCCAGCAAAAGCATTTTTTTAATGTATTGCAAGCTTTCTTTCTTTATTTTCTAAATAATACCATTCCTTCCTTTCCCTGAAACCAAATTGTCAGTCTGTGCAGTGGTGGATTTAGTGAAGGAGTTGAGGCTGTGAGGCTCTTGCCCTCACAGCTGACATTGTCCTGATTAAGAAGGAACCACTAGCACCTAGACCAAATCCTGCAGATACAATTCACTTACTGTAAGATAAAAAGCCCTTTTTACTTAAAGAACATTAAGACTTTACTGAGAACAATCCCATCTTAAAACTTTTTTCATTCACTTTCTAACTTCATTATGTTTCCTTTGCATTTTACCACTTTTTATATATGCTTTATGGGATTCTCACACTGGAGTATCATTCCTAATAAATGACCAAATTTAACAGACCTCAACTTGCTTTTTCATTCCCTAGAATTTTCTCCAATCTAACCACCTAGGAAAGCTCAAGCTTCCCTTGACATATATTTGTTCAGCCCTCAAAATCTGAGTACCATAATGTGATGCTAAAGAGAAGCTGGACAGCCTGGGAGCACATACTCAAGGATGTGGGATGAGATAAAAGAAATTCTGAAGGGATTTTGAAAACGCAGTCAGACTTTTTGAGGCTTAAAGGGGGGGTACCTCAAGCAAGCAGAAATGTAGTAAATATGGCAGCATTTGCAAGGCAGAGATGCAGGAGAGAAATAGAGGAAGGGTGTAGCTATCAGCTATTGTGAGCTGCAGAGAGGGGAGGGACTTGTAGGGTGAGGTGGGAGTGCAGGAAAGATGTGGATGTAGAGGAAGGGAATATGGAGAGCACATGATGCTATAAAGAAGATTCTGCATAAGGGGCTCACAAGTCTGGAAGGTCAAACAGAAGTAGACAAGTGACACAGGAAGTGAGATTATAAGTAAAAAAAGTTTGGAAACTGCTGTCAAAAAGAAAGCAGCCTGATGCAGCCTGGAAGCCTTGTCACATCCTCCATAAATGATGGGACCAAATGCTTCAGGGGATGGTGTAAGAGCTGGATGCAGAGGCAAATGCAGCTGTGCTCAGGCTGGGAGGAACAGCCTGACTACGCTGCCCTGATACCACCCATGATCAGAAACACATCACAGGTGGCAGAGTTTGGGACTCAGAACTTCTTTAGATCCTTCCTTAGCTGCTGCATAAAATCAGTTATCTCAGGAGGATATGGCACTTTAACACCTCACGATTGACTCTGGTACTTTATCTTTAGAGAGTGGCATCAGTTTTGGAGAACAAGATTTAGCATCTTTCCTCGACAGTGTTTTCAATACACATGATATCTGGAAATGTACTCTATCCACATCCATACCCCATGTGTCTCTTTGAATCTTACATCTCAATTAAAAAGAATTCCCACGGCAATGAATGGTTGAATTATAAGTCTGTAGAAGAAAAGGTTTCCTTTTATCCCTCTCAGATTTCTTGTCTTTTACTTGTCAGTGGCCTATTATTAGAAGGGACAAAAAGCTCCCCACATTTTCTGCCTAACATAAACAGTCCAGATCTCCCTTGTACTTTCACAGACATCAAATTACAGAGTAAATAGAAATGGAGAAGATTTATAGAGGCATGAGCACAGCAGGATTTTGCAATAGTGGGAAGATCAGATGTATACAACCTTTTCTCAGCAACTGATGGAACCACCCAAAACACAAGATTTGCTATTAGTCAGATTAACTCCTACACAGGCACTAGAAAACAAGCAGGGTAGAAACAATCCACAAGATTTCGTGATGTGTAGTGCATTGTTAATGCATAGGATGTAGGAAGCACGTAGAAGATAGTATCTTCATTTGATTCTATGTAAGAACATGGAAGTGAAGGTGACCTGTACCATTGTCACCATGATGTGACATACTATATAACCCTTGGAAAAAGCAGGAAAAGTCTAAAATAAAGAATGTGGACTTTAAAAGAGGTCCTCAAAATCCTCAGAGATGTAGAAAGCAAGAGCAACATAGAAAATATGTGTAAGTCGGAAAGGACTGAGGGAAAGTGAAGGTCAAAATAGTAAGCATGATCTATTCCAGTGAGGAGGATGCCTAGAACTGAGTGTCTGAAGCAAACCTGGATAAACTATGAGCCTAAGAAAAGGTCAGCGTATGTTTCAATCAGCTTCTCTTCAATTCATTAAAAAAATGCTGGAGAAAGCAATGAAAGAATTTGGGGCCTTTTGGAGATAAAAGCCAGATGAATAGTACCTAACAAGGATCTGTCATGTCAAACAAATATAATTTACTCTCTAGGGCAGAGAAACAGGTCTTGTTGATTAGAAAGAAGTTAAAGGCACATACCTTCAGTTTCTTAAGGCTTTCAACACATCTTGCATGATATTCCCATAAATAAGCATGGGGAAAAAGGAGTTGATAAATGGTAGAAAGTATCATGACTGGTTAAAGCCATGTGTTCAGAGAACAGTAATCAACAACTCATTCTCAAATTCACAAAAAGTATCTGCTGAGGTTCAGCAGTGTCTGTGCTGTGTCCAGCACCATTCAAGATTTTCAACAGTTACTTACATGAGAGAGCAGACATATGCTTTTTAATTGCATGAATGGCTAAGCTGTGAGAAGCTGCAGTGATGACAGAGGACAAGATGGAAAGGTAGAACAATCTTGACAAGTTGAAGAAAAGGTTTGGATTGTGAAAGGTGCAACTGTAGAGGGAAAAATTGAAAGTTTTAATAATGAAATAGGAACAGCAAACTCCAGAACACTGATGTAGGACAATGCAGCTTGGAGGGTGCTGTAGACTTTAAATTCATTACTAGTCAAGAATTCAGACACAAAATTGACAACAGCTGTGTTATGATGAATAAAAATGACCAGAACATGAAAAGTGATATAATTGTTTTGCTATGTAGTGTTGGAAATTCTTTGTCCCATTTAGGTCTCAGTGATACAAGAAGTATTTGTTCTCTAGGGGCTGGTAGTGACAAGGGTCAGAAGAATTTGGCTTAGTATGGAGGAAACTCCAGAGAGAGATGATGAGACCCTAAGTATTTCATGCTCCTTAGATACACGGTAAGTCACTAAATATAAAAATAATTCTTTAAATATGCACAAGATAAGTCATAGGAAAGGAACAAACTCTCCTCAGGTTTTTTGGAGATTGGATAAAGAGTTGGACAACACTGCAAAAAGCACAGGTTACTCATCAGGAAAATTTCTGCAGTCAGAAGGACTGTGCAGCACTGGAGCAGATGAGTAAAAGGAGCCAGTGAAGACTCCACAACTGGAGTTTTTTAAAAAAGATTAGGTGAGCATCTGCCAAGAATGTCATGTGTTTAATTAGTCTTTCTTTGCTTCCTTCTTGAAATCACTCATAATTTTGTAACCTGATAACCCACCCAGGTTTCCAAAACAGCTATACTCAGACACCTGGACAGGATCTTCTGCCTTTCACCATTTTGTTATGAGGAAAATAAATCTTTATCCCCACCCACTGCTTTCTGCCTCCTGCACAATGTTCAGTGCATGAGAATGCTCTTACTCTCAATTTATCACTACTTACCTGCTTGATATTACACCTGAATAGGTGCCTGAAGAAATCCAGAAAGCTTATTCTGCTTTCAGACATCTCACCACTCTAGGTTCAATGATAGTTTCCATGAGTTCTGAGGTACAAATGCATCAGTTAATGATCATTGTCATATTTTTCCTTGTGTGGGGGCAAATAATGGATCATCTTGCCACTTGAAGCCCTTAGGTACAGAAAAGTCTTGTTTTTTTCCAGCTGTTCAGTCTTCTTGAGGAGTTGAGCACTTTCCCAGTACTGGATATGCAGTCTGAATGTAGCAACATGCAACTCTGTCAGTTTGCTCCAGCAGCTCAAATGCAATATTTCCTCAGCAGCTCCAACTCATCTTTAGAAACAAGACCAGTATCATCAGTGGTAAAGACTGGAACCAAAAGATAACTTTTCCAGAAAATGCCCTTGTCTTCCTTTCATTTCTTCCTTTGGTCCCTGGTCCTCTCACAGCCCCATGGTTTCTTTCCTATGAGTATCACCTCCTAAGAAAACATCTTTTTTATCTTTAGGGGTTTTTTTTGGCTATATTCCTTTCAAGCCTATGTTGATCCTTCTGATTTCCTGCTAATTTATCACCTACCATAATTTATAATCCTGTTTATTGCTCTCAGTAGGGTCAGATTTCTGAATGCTGAAGGACTGGCTCAAATTACCTCTTAAATCTTGCCACTTGGCATTCCTCTGCCCCCTCTGGTTCCCTTTTATTTAGCTCTAGGCATATCTTCTGACACTACATAACTGTTTAGAGTAGCTGACTTTCTAGGGATTTTTTTTTTTATTTTAAAGCCTTTTAAACTGACCTGTTCATCTTATTTTTAATGCTTACCAAAACCATGTCACTTTCCAGTGTTTTATTTTCCCCCTGTGAGTTTAATTATCTGTCTGTCTCTAATTAATTATTATTCAGCTACTGCCATTTTCTTTGAATTAACTCTGGCATGTTAATTAAGATTGCATTCCCTCTGATGTTCAAGCTGGTGGCCTAGTTTTAGCAAGGTAGAACAACCAAGGAACTGTATCTCTAGGGCTGGTGCAAGCTGCCCTAGCTATGGGTACATTGAAGAATTCCCCTGTTGTTGCTTCTTCCCTGCTGGGGTCCTCTCTCTCTGCTCTCACTTTCCTTCCTTTGATCTGGAGATGTGTAAATTCACCATAATTTTCTTGTCAATCCTGCCATGCTGTTTTTCTTTGCATACATATAACATGGTAAGCTTCCTCTTTCTCCTCGAAGGATGGACATATATATAAGTTTTGCTCTGGTGGACGATTTGTCAGTAACTCCTCTTGAGTTGTGTCTGCATTGTCCACAGCTGCTAATCCCCCTCCTGGTCAAGGGCAGCAAGAATCCTTTGGCCATGGCATGCCTCCTTTGGTCAGGAGGAAACCCTTTCTTCCTTCTATTCCCTACATCTGTCTTACAGGGGTGAAGAGAGTCCATGTCCCAGGGCGTATGTAGACCTCTGTGGCAGGATTCAGCCCTGGCGTAGGAGTCAGGAAGGACAACAGCTCAACTCAATGTGTTTCTCTTGGCCAACAAAGAGCTCTTCAGAGAAACAGCCTGTGCTGGTGTGCCTCTGTTTCAGTCCCAAGCAGATGATACATCTCCTAAGGGGAGAATACAGGTGACGATTAATATACTTCCTTTGAAGATTTTTCATGTGGGGAGTTATTCTCATTAAATGCATCTGCAACAGCCCAAGCAGTCTCAAACAACTACTCAAGAGGCTGCAGAGAGAAGGCGATGCCTTCTCCCTGCTCAGCTGCCACCCGAACCTGCTCAGTGACGCACAGTGTCAGTCACACACCACCAGTGAAACGCGTCCATCTGTCTTTGTCAGGAACAGGTTGCACAATGTTCAGCACTAACCGGGAAGATGCACTGAGTGCATGGACACATAAACCCTCCTGGTGTCAGGTTACGTGCTGCACAGCTGTTTAAATTGTTGGGAGGCTTTCCCTCAGTTATTCTTTCATATGGTTTATACAGTGTGAAGGGAGCATTACTCTTGAAGGGACTTAAAGACCTTGGCCTGGTTTGTCTGTGGTCTTTAAAGATCCCATGACGCTTTTCTCAAGAGCTGGAGAATTAATCTCACTGTACTGTTTGAATTTCAACAGGGAAAATTATATTTTGCTTTTCTACCCTTTTGCTTTCTGTGCTCTGCTTTGCAGATTCAGGCATTATTAATATCTTTTATAGTATTTTAAATGTTACACGGTGTGTGGCACTGTGAATGGAAATCTGAGGGGTTAAACTTAGAGGAAAATCAGATCCTGAATGGTTTATGTGCTGGAGGAGATCAGGTAACAGGCAAGAGGCAGTACTGGCTGGCAGCTGACATAGGGGCACTGTGAACATTGAACAAGAAAGTGCATCAAGCTAAAGTGCTGGTAATTATTAATAATTACAACATAATTTTAAAAATACTATTTTGTTTAAGAAAATTAATGTTCAAAAGCTTATTTCAGGGATATCATAAAGATACTCCCGAACCTGGTGAAGCCAACAGACTACTACCTACTGCTAGTCTTCCAGGCAAGTGGGGAGGGAGTTGTGTCCCATAGTCAAAAAGGAATGAAAGAAGACTTTAAGACCTTGGGACGGTTGGGGAAGGAGTATGGAGCCCAGGTTATTTTCTGTTCCCTACTACCATCTCCAAGAAACAACTGGGAATACAATGCCAAGATTCAGTCTATGAATGCCTGGCTTTGAGACTGGTGTTACAGGCAGGGCTTTGGGTTCTTTGATACTGGCAGGTTTCGGACTGCTTCAGGCCTGTCAGGCCTGTCAGACCAGTTAGGGACATCCTGGTCTCCAAACTGGAAAAGAATGGGTTTGATGGATGGACCACTGGCTGGATAAGGAGCTGGTTGAATGGTCGCACTCAAAGAGTTGCAGTCAATGGCTCATTGTCCAAGTGGAAACCAGTGACAACTGGTGTTCCTCAAGGATCAGTACTGGGACCAGTGCTATTGAACATCTTTGTAGGAGATATGGACAGTGGGATTGAGTGCACCCTCAGCAGGTTTGCAGATGACACCA
>VZTY01034842.1:51259-67407 GCA_013400935.1 Turnix velox
AAGGAAGGAAGGAAGGAAGGAAGGAAGGAAGGAAGGAAGGAAGGAAAGAAAATGAGGAAAGAAAGAAAGAAGGAAAAGTAGTATAGCTCTCCTTCCTCACAAAAGAATTATAAATAATTCGAAGGGTTTTTTAATTACTGGGTTATGCAAAAAATGCAGACAAAAGCTGGGTGTGCTTGACCATATACAAGTGCATGTGGGAATTTAAGGGTAAAAGTCTGCATGGATTCTAGACAGACAAGTGCACTGCTTATTATTAATCTCCCTTTTGAAGGTTTCAGAATATAAGAATATTTTAAAAGAAAAAAGTTCCCTGCTAGGTCAAACTCAGCCTTGGCCAGCCTTGTGTCCTGACTTGAAGAGACGCCAGTAACAGATGCTTTGGAAAGAGTATAAGAAAGAAAGAAACTACAGAATGATCCTGCTCTTCCAACAATTCGAGCAGGGGCTGCAGGAGGCTACATCTGGAGTCCAGTTTTTAATAGCTGCAGAGATGGTTTCTGCCCAGGCGGTCTCTCCACATGCCGGGGAACTTTGCCTTGTAAATAGTGATGGAGGAAAGGCCCTGAGGGCTGCACTGGGCTGCTGCAGCAAGAGCTACCACCGGTCACACTTCTCAAGGGAGCCCCCACTTTGGGACATATTAAGTCCTGAGTTTCTATGCTGTGAGTGTCAACAGAAGTTATTATAATTAAAATAAACTCTGGTGATGGACTCCCTAATTCTGTTCAGAGAGGTTATTATACAGCTATTAGACTGCAACAAAATGTGGCCACTACTGATCTGAGCTGGTTTGAATTAATGACCCAGAAATACAAGACTTTATATCCTATTAACAGTCTTCCAAGCCATGCCAGATCCCATTACTTTGGTTTATTTGTAACCCATCAGGAAGGACTGAATGCAAATCCAGATCTGGAGTCAATCCAGAGCAACTGCTAAAGGCACCTCTACAGTCTCTCTCATGCAACATTATAGCACCTGTCTGTTTTCACCCAGAAAATTTTCATTTCCATGGGGTTTTGTTCACCCAGATGTGTGTTGGAGGATGACAGTGAGGGGAAGAGTACTGTGAGATGTGCAGAGGGACTCGAACTCCTATTTTTCAAAAGCCATCTGCTGCACAGGTGCCACATTACAAATGTGGAAATGCAAGAAAATTACCTTAAATTTCAGCTTTGGTGGGGATGTAACCCCAGTTTACGTCACTGCTTCCAAATGACAAGAGAGGAGTTGACTTAATGGCAGGGGTACAGGTGATGATGTGTGTGGTGAGGGCAGACCACAGCAGGTGTACTCATTCTTTGTGATTGCAAACCCCTTCCCTGCTGGTCAATTGGAGCTGGTGAGACCATCCTACCTGGATAGGGCCACTACAAGCACCTTCTCTCAGGCATTTTTCAGCCCTGACCCTCAGACTGCCACCCAGGCAACTGTTGGTACAAGGAGTGAAACCTCAGTGCCACAGCAATAAATTCAGGTTTATCTCATCAATTCCAGCAGTGAAGTGATAAGGGAATTCCATGAATACCAAGCTGAGAGTGAGTTATGAGTGTGCCTTGGCAGCAGGTGCTAGTGATTGCCTACGGCTAGATAGCCCTGGTGGCTGTGTGCAGGGCTGACAGCCTGCTCACATGCAGCACTGCACATTTTCCTGCCTGCTTACTGCTGGAGACTGCAAGCCAGATAAACTTACTAGTGTGCTGAGACATTCTGCAGTAAATAAATAAATAAATAAATCCGATGTGAAAGGAGGAAGAGAAGGGGGGGAAAAACACATCCTCTCTGCACTGGCTTCCTACATTCCCTGCTCCCCAAAGAGCTGCTGTGACAGCATCACCATCTCGGCATCTGCCTACAGCCCTGATCCAGTCCAGGCTTTCTGCAGATCCCTACTGGAAGGAAGCCATTTTTCTTGAGTGTATTTCCAAGAAACAGTCGACAGGCTTGGCACAGCTATTCCTGGAAATGTTCAATAGGTCATCTTCTGGAAGAGAGTGCTGACTGATGGAATTGAACAGATCTTGTTCTGCACGCTGGGCGCTGCTCTCTCCCTCTGTCGTGACAGCTTGGCGTTTGCTTTCACATCATGCCCAGGGGTGTCTCCCATCCAGCTGCCATTGAATCTCTCTTCTCAGCTTCACCCAACTCTCTCTGCACCCAAGTGGCCGTGAGGATTCAAAGTGCTGGGACCTGTATTCCCCCTCCTGGCAGTACAGACTCAGTCCTCCTGTGCTGCCAGAACAATTGCTGTGTGAAGGCAAACAGCCCCCAACTATAAATTACAGCTCTGTCCCTTTGCACACATGTCAGCACAGTGGAAATCCTGTGCGTGTAGACACATACACACGGAGAGGCATGTGGTGAGCGGGAGCATGGCAATGTCAGCTGTCTGACCTTGCTGTCCCCGTGTGTCCCTGTCTGTGGCTATGCGCTGAGGCAAATGCTGGAGGCAGGCTTTTAGCTTTTTGCAGTGTGTTGCTGTTTGCCAGAAACGAAAGCAGTGCAGGGTGAAGTCATGCTAGAAGAAAGTTGCCTTAAGGTGAGGTAAGCCAGCGGGGAGAAAAACACACAAAAATTCATGTCAGGTGGTTTCTTCAGCACTTCTGCCTTTAACCTGTTCCTGGTTGCAATTACTCTGCTGAGACCTGTTTTCTTCTCTGACTCTGTGGTGGATCCCAGCATCTCTTGCTCACTGAGGAAAAGATCTTGGTCAGTGATCCCAGCACAGCCTGAGACAGGGACAGGTCAGAATGCCTCTCTGACATTCCCACCCAGGGCAGAGAAGTGCTGGCATGTGCTAGGATGTTCCCCTCCATCGGCAGAGGTGAGGGTGTGTGAGCAGTCTCGGCCACCCAGCCACCCCATATCCTGTTCGTCAGCCTCATCACGCTGAGAGTGCCAGCAATTGTGCCCTCTGGCCAGGGAGCAAAGTTGCTCCATTTTAGAAAAGAAAACAAGTTTACTCCCCACAAAATGTCATAGCCCTGCTTTGTGATGTCCCACCCCAGGCTGGATGCAGCCTGTACCCCCTGTATCTTAGCCCCAGTATCAGACTCTTCCTTCTACCCACAATAGGTATTTAATCCCTGAGTTCAGAGAGATTTGGCATGGCTGGCTGTGTTTAATTCTGGCTTAGATAGCTCCTTATCACATTAAAGGATCTTTGATTCTGTATCAGCACAGCTCAGCAGGTATGTGTTGACAGCACCAGCAGCAGTCATGTAGTCTGCTCCGTCCTGTGAGAGTAGCCTGAGTTGGGCTTATCTTCATGTCATTTCCCAGCAGAATGAGGTTGACAGGGACTAGGAAGAGCAACCTGGATGCTCAGCTGAGATGTGCTGCAAAGAGCTGTCCCAGCTTCTGTGTTTGGGCTGTGGCAATTCTGCAGGTTAAATTTTGCCTCTGGCTTGGGTCCCACAAGCTTTTTCTTTTGTAGCCTGTTCACTAAAATTATTTTTAAATAATGCTCTGCAGTTCTGTGTTGTCCCTCTTCAACTCTATCCACAAATAATGTGCTTGCTCATTGCCAGGAATTAAATTTCATCCATATCTTGAAAAACATCAAGACAAAACACACTAGCTCAAAACAGTTGCCAGGGCTGGCACCCACTGTGTCTCCAGGCAGAGGCTCAGAGAAGCCTTCTCTTTTCCCCCTCACACATTGTGAATACATTTATATGCTGCTTCATTTTCCCATTTTTGTTCTCTCCCAGATTCACAGCTGTTCAAAGCTGAGCTTGTCTGTGGCTTACAAAACTTGTTAAAGCATCCAACTGCAGAGGTGAGACAGAGTTGCAGAATCATAGAATAGCCCAGTTGGGAAGGGACCTTTCAGATCCACAAAGTTTAAGATAGGAAAAAATAAGGGCTGGAAGGTGCTCCGTGTGCAAGGAATGCAAGCTGAGGTGATCACACAATGGACACCTTTGGAGAAGACATACTTCCTTCACACCTTCCAACTCACTCTTGGAAGTTGCAAGTCTTCCCCATTAGGAAAATTCAAGGTAAGAGTAAAATCTAAGCCCTCATCTACCAGCGAGTGGAGAGGCTTGGAGGGGAGTGACACTGAACTCACAGCTGCTGGGGCACCCAGGCCACCAACTCCAAATTATAAGCACCCCCAAAAGAGAAGCATGGAACTCAAGGCTGTTTACTTCGTTACAAACACAGGAACCAACTGTGAAGTGTAGTCCAAAATGAGGACTTCCCTAAGAGCTGGAAGAAAGGGAGAAAATTGTAGCCCTTCTGAGCAGAGAACAGGAATACACCTTTACTATTTAGACTAACTGCAAAGCATGGGACTGAGGAAAGCTTCTCCCAGAGGTATCCTCTCACATATGGGTGTGGTTGCTTGCCGCAGAGCTTGGAGTGAGAGCCATGCCCAAGGTTTCCTCCCCTCCTTCCCTTGTCCCAGCCTCTGTGGGTCCTCTCATTCCCTGCAAATAATCCCAGGTCCACACACACACCCCAGAGCTATTGCCACATAAATTGTCCTGGCTGTGGAATGCACCTGCTCTGTAACATTAACAAAGCTCTTTTTTTCCAAATCTATGTCTTGTAGTCCTTTTTTTTTTTCTTTTAATGTATTAATAAACACCTCAAATTTTTGTTATTAATTACTGGTTGTCATCACTCAGCAAATATTCCAAACAGCTTACAGTGGGAAACACCCTGTCAAGAACAGTATACAAGTAAAGCTGTTAAAAAAAAATATGTCAAATATGTAAGACAAGAGAGTTCATAGTGATACTTTTTGGGGTCCTTGACTCCTAGGTAAGAAAGGTAAGAAATCTTACCGGAGCATTTGGGACAGGATTCAAATGGATGATACATCTTTTAAATCACCCAGTATTTATTAATAGAATATGCTTTCCTTCCCTGATACTAGATTCCCTACAGCTTGGTGTTATCTGACAGGCTGCTAACACTCAGTGTTGCTTTTTCATTTTTCTTCAGAGATGTGTTTTTTTAGAAGCTATTTAGAAATGCCTCTTCCATTTTACTTGCTTGTTTATCTCCCTGCTGTCTGGCCAGCTTGTGGCTGATAATTCTCAGTGACTCACAGATAAAAACTATTTAAAAAACCCCTAAGCAGTGACGCACCAGATGTGCAGTGAAATTTTAAAAACATGCTATGACTTTTTAGGAATACATGCAATTAATATTAAACAGATGCCTGAAGTTTCCTGCACAGCTGTTTCTATTACGTGTCATGACTTTTAATGGCACTGAGGTGAGACACACAGACATGAGGAAATGCAAGACTATTCCAAATTCAAGCTTTTAAAATTTTAGCAACAAAGTGCAGCAGAGGGGTGGAGAGGTAGGGGAAAGCCAAACCACCAAACTTCTTACACGGAGCAAAAGAGAATATTTTTGCTGTGTTACTGAACAAAGCAAGAGAGTGACATATCTCAGTAACAGTAACATATATGATTTGCTGCTTGGTAGTTTATCACTTTTGTTTGGCACTCTTGTCTTCATTGGCTTCCTCTGATATATCCATTTCTGTAGTAGAGATCCACTCCATGTTTATACACACCAAGGACTAAGGCTGCATTTTGTTCCAGAATCCCTCTTGCTGTGTGTGAACTGTTTATACAAACTGAGTAGGTCTTTTTCCAAGGAAGGTTGTCTACCAAGTTTCAATTTCCTTTTATTGGATACATGAGCCATTTATTACCCCCTGAAAGGCCTCCCTGAAACTCACGATGTCAGGACCTCCACAGCTGGCAAGGTGGCAGCAGAACTGCAGGGGCTGTCCATGTTGGCAGCCAGAACCATCAAGTTCCTGACAGAGTATGTTGTCTCAGAAAGTCAGGACTTTGTAGTGGGATTCATTGAATCTGACATGAGGATGGAGTTCATCTCAATTAATGCACATAGCTCCAGCTAAGCTAGCATCAATTATAGTTATTGGGGCGTGTGTTCATGTCATCCTAGCAAAAACATATGGAAAGGGAAGATGAATTGCACCCAAAAGGTGTCTGCTTCTCTCCCTTGCCTTCAAAAGCACACAACAGGATCAGCTCAGATGCAGGTGCCTGTATGGTAGATATCCTTCTCTGCCTTTCTAAATGTAAATGGTTGCCCAGTTGAAGGCTGGGAGGAATGAAGTCAGGTCTCTAGGTCTCTATCTTGCAGGGCTACTTTTTTTCAGGATCATTCTCTATCCCACAGCTTCAGTTCACCTTCTGGCTAACACGGTGCAGATGCATTTGTGCTTTCATGTTTCCTCAGGTACTGTTTCTGGCATCAGGGTTAAGTTAAAGCAACACAGGAAAGCCTCTGAGTGATAAGGAGCTCCACACTGCAGTAGACTCCGTACTCTTAGGGTGCAGTTCCCCACCCTTCCCACCCACTGCCTTCCCTCCAAAGGAATCTCCTGTGGCCCCAGATTCCTCTGTCCCCCCCTTGGACGCTCATTGTAGTTCTGATACTTGGTCTCTCACCATCCATAGTGCCTTCTGTGAGGAGTCACAGACAGTTTATCAGCTACCAGGAGCATGCTTTCTGGGCTGAAAAGCAATTTCCTTTCCTCTTCTTATTGCAGGAGCCTAAGAAGGGTTTGGTTTATGCCATAAGTTTTAGATTTAAAAATCTTCAGCTTCACCTAGGTACATTTCCTGGAGATCGGCAATGCTTAGTATAGTAAGTATTTAGTAATGCTTAACAGATGAGTGATTCTGCTATGCCATACAATCATCTCTTACACATTAGGTCCTACCATGTTAGTTATAGCCACTGTCAGATGGCACTGTTCATCTTCTCTTTCTCTTCACTATGTTCCCAGGAGGGCCCACAGCACAGCATCCCTTCTGTGCTGCTTCTGATCTGCTGCACTTCTGGCTTACTTTTGTGCAGCTCTCCTACTTGGTTGCTGTAATGGCCTTTAAAATCACAAAAAAATGCCAGCATGCTCAAGCACAGGAGATCATGGCTTTTTAATAAAAATCACTCATTTTGCCAGGGGAAGAAGCATTCACCACTGCATGCCTAACTCTGTCTCAAGGGGACACACTAAGCATTGCTGGATTTCTGCTGGGCTCATCAACTGTGCGCTGGAGAGTTGTCATTACTCTGGCCATGCCCATACTGGTTTGGAGCTCCAGGGCTTTTGCACAGCACTCTCAGCCACCAGTTCACATGTTGTTAAGGTCAGCAAAGTCCACACTGCCTGCACAGTTGATCTGGCCTGGCAACTGGTCACCTTCAAGTCCCACTAGGAAGACACCCAGATGACTCTTGTGCCTAATTCATCTCGGAAGTGGGCAGGCCAATGCAGGCCTTTGCCCTCACAGAATCACAGAATGACCCGGGTTGGAAGGGACCCCGAGGATCATGTAACTCCAACCCCCCTGTCTAGCAGGGCCACCTAACAAACACATCTACTAGATGAGGTTGCCCAGGGCCTCGTCCAGCCTGGTCTTGAACACCTCCAAGGATGGGGCATCCACAACCTCCCTCCGCAGCCTGTTCCAGGACCTAACCACTCTCCTAGTAAAGAACTTCCCCCTAATATCCAACCTAAATCTTCCCTCCTTCAACTTGTATCCATTTCCCCTAGTCCTGCTATTGTCAGCCCTTTCAAAGAGTTTACTCCCTTCCTGGGTGTAGGTTCCCTTCAGGTATTGAAAGGCTGCAATGAGGTCACCCCGCAGCCTTCTCTTCTCCAGGCTGAACAAGCCCAACTCCCTCAGCCTGTCCTCATAGGGGAGGTGTTCCAGCCCCCTGATCATCTTCGTGGCCCTCCTCTGGACCCTTTCCAAAGTCTCCATGTCTTTTTTGTACTGAGGGCTCCACACCCGGACACAGTACTCCAGATGGGGCCTCACAAGAGCCGAGTAGAGAGGGACAATCACCTCCCTATCCCTGCTGACCACCCCTCAGGCAAGGAGGTCTCTGCACACGGGGAAAAGGAACAAGACAGACTAAAACATGCCATCATGGTCCATGCAGGCCCATACTAAGAACATCCATGGTGGGAGAAGTGAGCGAACAGGCCAGCTATGCGGATCAGGGCTCAACAACCAGCAGGAGGCATGGATGGAGTGGCCAGGGTGGCACAGCTTATGTTCCAGCATTAGACCAACGCTCACATTCTCTGTGCAGGAAGGCAATGGTGGCCATGCAACCACTCAGGCAGCACTGTGCAGCAGCCATGGTCAGAAGTGTTTGGTGTTGGCCATGCTAGGCCAGATGCTGGCAAGCACTTCTTTTGGGTGACAACTTTGCTTCAGTTGCTCATGGCTTGTCACCCTGCCAAGATGTGCGCCTCATGGGATTAGCTTTTGGAAATCACAGCCTTGTGTCCTGTGAGCAATGTGCCTTCTAAGAAAGCACATTAACCTGAAGGCAGTCTCTCAGCTGGATTTCAGGGTGAAATCTGATGTGTCAAGTTGACAGTCTGGGTAAAGCTAAAATTAAAAAAAAAAAAAAAAAAAGGAAGAAATGGGTTAAGTGCTGTGGCATCTGCTGACGTCAGGGGACACATCTCACAGCAAAATGCCTCGCGGCAGGAATGGGCAGTCAGAAGACAGGGACTCTGCACTGCTGAGAACAAGATGATACTGGGAGTTAGTCTTCAAGGAGCTCTGGAGCTCATTCCCTCCACTTCCAATCCCCTTCATTCTTGTCTTCTACATGCTCAAGCATATCTGTTCCTCCCTGACCTGTTTGCTATTTCCTGTCTTTAGCAGGCACCTGGGGGCTGACTCACCAGGGCCTCAAGTTGACATGGAAGAGGAGAAGCTAATAACTCGTGACACAGAGCTCACCGAAAAAGAAAAATCACAGTCCTTAGATTCTTAAACAGGCTGGCCAGCCAGTGTGCAGTATTGTTTACAGTCTGTTTTTCTTCAGGTATTTGCTGTAATTCTTGTATGCTTCTCTTGCTTTAGACAGCAAAATTCAGGATATTGGAGATTTTTGTTGGGTTTTTTTAGTCGTTTTGTTTTGGTTTAAGAATTCTGTGGAACCCAAATATTTGGTGCTGTGTGAGAAAAGCCAGTGTGTAGCACAAGGAAGAAAAACCTCTGGTCACCTCTTCTAGGTGCATGCTGACACAACTTGTGCCATGACTAAGAAGCATGACCATATTCCTCAGAGCATACATGAAGCATGCACCCTAAGAATGTATTAATTACATAATCCCAGGATCAATATATCTTTGTCAGACTCTGCTCATCAGAAGTCTACATCGCTCTGCATGTTGCAGCCTGAAGTGGTTTCTCAAACGTTGCAAACTCAGGACCAGCAGTAGAGAAGAAAAATATGTAATTATTGAGGCTCATTTCACATGCAGACATTAGACTTGATGGTACAGGGAGCCCAGTGTGAGTAAAATTCCATCAGAGGGTTTGATTTTCTAGGTTCCTGCATGGCTTGTTTGTTAATGCTGAGATTTTTCTTAGAAGCCTTGATTATCCAGAACAGGGGTGTGTACTGATCACACACTGCTTCTTGGAAATTACTGGGAGGCAACTTACTGGGAGGTAATTCTAGATGGGAATCTGAACAGAAGGTGTTGCTTTAGCTTTTTAAAGAATAACTGAGCACTTGCTATGCAGTTTGTTTAATAACCTGAAAGACGGATCCTTATCAGAAATCTCCACATGCTAGAGTTATTCAATTGCTTTCTTATTTAAATAAAGCCTGGCAAATGTGTCCATAAAAATAAAACAACCTCATAAAGCTGGTATCACTGAGGTCTGCCTACCAGATAAATAAATTTTCCTGTTAGTATGTCTTCATATCTTTTTTTTTTTTAACAGGGATGTTGGGTGTCCATTGGACTTTCAAGGGCAAGGGTTGTGCTATTCTGTTGAGACAAAGGGGAATGTAGTTGTGAGATTGTCCTGGTCAGCCTCAGCCATGTGGGAAGGCTCACAGTCCCTTCCTGGTGTTCACTGGGTTGTGAGCTGAGAAGCATAACCTTCCTGACAGAGAAAGCATCACTCAAAACCAAAAAAACACCCCCCCACAAACAAAAAAGGTCCTCAATTGAGTGTCTCCACGTGTCTGCTTCCCAGGGAACAGTGTACAAAAAAATACCCCCACTCTAGCTTACAGTGACCCCCTTCAGGGTAACCCAAAATTAACAGTGCAAAGAGAGAACATTATAGGGTGAAAGAAAATAGAATAGCTAATGATTGAAATCACAATGAACAATAACATGCAGGTGTCCCAGGTGACAGAAGAGCTTGTAAATTTTGAAAGTCCACACCTGAGCTACATGACACAGGGCAGGCTGTCATACAGCTGGAAAACTCACACTGACACCACAGAACTCAAATTAGTAAGTAAGTGCTGGATCAGCTCTAAACCTAAGGGTGAAAAAAAAAAAGGCATCAGAAAAAAGGCAGCAGAAAATACTTCTGACTCTGGAAATGCATCTTCAACTAGTAACATTGTTGATGGGCTCTGCATGGCGTTTGTCTTGTTTAATCCTCTACACCCCTTTTCCAAGTCTGGTAGCTACAGCTGGTGCTGAGGAGTCCCTGCTCATGGCAGGGGGTTGGAACCAGATGATTTTTAAGGTCCCTTCCAACCCAAACCATGCTATGTTTCTAAAATACATTGTTCATTTTGCATAGGCTGCCAGTAGGTTACATCTCCAAATGTAGATTTGGATCCTTGATCTTGAATGAATTTATTAACAACCTCCTGAGACACCAAATTCCATTTCTTAAGGGATTATTCACATTCCATAACTCAAAACATTCTCAGTTTTGGAAACTTACAGATATCCTTTGCTGAGTGGCTACACTCCTCTGTTCTTTTTCTTTTCTCATGACACTTACTTTGAAGTGAATAGTGCAAAGTAACACTTGAGGCAGTGAAAAGAGGACCTCATATCCTACACTGCTTGCTACATCCACACAAAAAAAAAAAAAAAAAAAAAAAAAAAGAAAAATCCCCCTCCCTTTTTATTGCCCCAAATCCATAAAGACTGCTTTTCAAAGGGAGGTAGTAAAAGTACCACGCTTCAGCAGGTTCCAATTAAAGAAGGCCTAATCCAAAGCACGCTGAAGTTAATGAGAGACTTTTTGCCTCTTTACTGGTGGGGCCTGGACAAGAACTCAATGTCAGAAATGGTATCTGGAACACATGCAGTTGTTCTGATGCAGTCACTGCTGCCAGAGTGCTAGGAGTCTTCCTGCACCACTATCAGCTCCATTGATCATTCAGATCTCTCTCCAAAGGGAAATAGACAATTCATGTCTTCTACGCAACTAACATATTCAGAAGTGTGTTCTGTTAAAACCAGCACTACATCTTTAAGGCTGGAAAGAAATTCTGAAAGATTTCCTTTTCCAGAAAATGGTCCTTTTTCTTGGGTGATCAGCTAAAAAAGATACTGCATTAAGTCCAAAACAAATGCAAAACATGGATTTGTTTTTAGATATATTTATAAGGGGAACGATACACTGGCACTCAGAATTCTTCTAATTTAGTGAAATTTGGACAAAACTTTTAAATATAAATACTGAAAGCTATTACTTCATCTCTACTTCCACTATGCCTTGACATAAGCCTGTGGCTATGGAGAATATGGAAGCTTATAAACAGATTGCTCTCAGAGATGTTTTATTTCCAGTAAGAAACAAAATTGGCAGCATGACCACATTTAGCATTGGATGAGCATGGCCTTTATGTTCTTTGAATACAGTATGACTTTGTTTGTTTTTCCAGCCTTTTGCAACATGTTTTATTCCATCGATCAACAACTGTCATAACATATGACTTAAGATGGAAATTTCCCCCACATCATCTGTGAGAAGTTCAAAGATGACTTTTTCATTATACTGTGTTCTCCAACCACTGTTTAACACAGCATTAAGCTTCCTTAAAATGGTTATGTCCCGAGAAGATCCCTTCTTTGTGATCATCTACACTGCTTTATACAGATGGGAAGCAGAACTCTTAGATCTTGCCTGCTGCCATGCTAAGAGTCCATCTGTACTTGAAGAGAACAAGTCAGTTTTATAAACCCTACTTAGGAGAGTTAAATGGAATCTCAAAGTGTCTTTTATGGACCAAAGAAGAGAATTAAGATCTACTTTTTCCAAAGACCAGAAGTCAAACCATTCATTTCAGTGCAGCAAGAAGCATCTTTATCCTGGGTTGCATCAAGAGAAGNTAAATACTGCCACAGGTAAGTAGACAGAAATAATATAATTTTTAGTAGAAAGGCTTTTTCAACACCAGTTAAGAAACCAACCAGAGAATAGTTACTGCTGGTTAACCTACATCCCTGAGCCCAAGCACTAGCCCAAAGCCTGGAATGGCCACTCATATGAACTGTGGGTAAAGTGATGAGTCTGTTGTGGGGATGATGCCCCAGCCTGTTCCCTGTACCAGTTCTGGTGTCACAAGAGTCCCTGTGATCACCCAAACTGGTGCCACAAGGGAGTTGAGGCAAGGGGAGAGATGGGGAAATTCACTCCCCGAGTTGCCTCACTCCTGAACCACACTGAAGTGGCAGGCTCATGGCTGAGCGAGATGTAAATAAATAACATTTCCTCACAAATCAGCCAGAGAAGAATAAACTTTTTAAGACCCTTTGGCTGTCCTAAGAAAGAATGAGAGGCCTTGCTACCCATCTGAAGAATTAAATTGTCTTAATTGCATCTTTGTGCAAAATAAAGCATTACATACAGAAGAAAAATATTTTTAAGTGGATGGAAAAATCTACTCAGTTAAAGGAATACTACTGTCAAGTTAAATGTGTCCCGACATTTGTGTGGTGCAAAAACAAGACGTAACAAAACTTAAGAGTCTAATAGGAACGTTTCCATGAAATTTAAAAATAACAGCAATGGAAACAGCCTCATAAAAATACGTAAACCTCCCCCTTCAATATTTGCAACTGTAGTATTAATTTAGGGCCTGGGAATGTGAAAGTAACTAGAAATTATTAAGTGCTTTGTTCTACAATACAAGAAGCCTAGTTGAAAACCTCTTGCCAGGGCATGGGTCCTGTCATTTCAATATCACTGCCAGGATGCCGGATTTAGTCTGCCTAAAGACCAGTTTAAAGACTGTAGGGGACTTATCTGATGAGAAAGTGACCCATCCAGTGGTCTGCAGTGGATACACAGAAGGATACCTTGCTTGCAAGGAAAGCTTCCTTGGCATAAGACTTTATCCCTACTTAAGGCTGTGGAGAAGGAAAATGTAAGTTGGGGACTGTACTGTTAGAGAGCAGACAACTGATTACTCCTATTCTGTGACTTGGTTTATACACTTTATACATTTAAAAAATAACTTTGACTCTTAAGTTACTAGGTATTAATCTTAATTTTTTTCTCTCTGAAAGAGACCTAGGGGCCCCCGTGGACAGCAGGATGACCATAAGCCAGCAATGTGCCCCTGTGGCCAAGAAGGTCAATGGCATCCTGGGGCATGGTCAGTAGGTTGAAAGGTTCTCCTTCCTCTCTACTCTGCCCTAGTGAGACCACATCTGGAGTATTGTGTCCAGTCCTGGAGCCCTCAGTCCCAGAACAGGGAACTGCTGAGACAGTCCAGTGCAGAGCCATGAAGATGAACGAATTGGAGCATCTCCCTTATGAGGAAAGGATAAGTGAACTGAGTCTCTTTACCTTGGAGGAGACTCATTAATTTTTATAAATATATAAAGGGTGAAGCCAGGCTCTTCTTAGTGACCTCCAACAGTAAGACAAGGGGCAATGGGTGCAAGCTGGAACATAGGAGGTTTCACAGAAATATAAGAAAAAACTTTTGCACAGTGAGGGGGATGGAACACTAGCACAGGCTGCCTTGTGTGCAGAGAGATTGTGGAGTCTCCTTCTGTGAAGACATTAAAAACCCACCTGGACAAGTATCCTTATGACCTGATCTAGGTATTCCTGCTCTGGCAGGGGGATTGGACTAGGTGATCTCTAGGGCCCCCTTCCAATCCCTGACATTCTGTGCAATTCTGTGATCTGGCCCCTCTCCAGTCCACACAACAACAGCAAAAATCCCCTGGCCCACCAGGCAAGGGGGATATGGCACATCTCCCAGGAGTTTCTGCCTCACTAATACCCTACAGTGAGAATCCCTGCCAGGACACAGAGGGGCTCAGTCATGGGTGCCACTGCGGTGGCCACCAACCCTCCCAGACATCTCACACCCTGCCTAATCAGCTGGGGGGCCAGCAGGCCCCTTGGCCTTTCTTCTCCCACCATGTTCCCTTGGGATGCACCAAAGCAACTCACCAGTGATATCCTCTAGAGCTGACATGAGGAGGAGCACGCCTCAGGCCCCATAGGGCAGCAAATAGCAACTGTGGCTCTTCCCTGGTGGCATTAAGTAAGAGAGTGGGTGGAGGAGTCTAACTGGAAACAGCTGGGGAGGGAGGGCAGGAGGAGTATCCAGTGGAACCCAGGTGCTCTTCATTTGAGGGAAATGGGCTGGAAAAGGGTTGGTGAGGGGAATGAGGGTACACAGAACCTGTAACTTTTTTCCCCTGCTCACTGCAGGGGGGTTGGACTTAGATTATCTTTGAAGATCCCTTCCTACTCTATAATTCAATGAATATCTTAGCTATGGATAACCTGACAGCTGTGAAGAACATGAAACACAAAGTTCACCCAAAGGAAGGTGGTACCAGGGCCCCACTCATTACACTGCTCCACCATCCAGACTGTTTGCCTTCCCAGAACACGGCCCTCAGTCAGGATTAACTGGAAATGTCTCCCTTGCAGATCAGTGTTAAGACTCGGTCTAGGCCAACTCAGAACGAGGTGAAGTACTTACATTTGTATGGCAAGGAGCCAGCTCTTCCTCTACATACTTTCAGTAGTTTATTCCATCTCTAGCTTTTGTTCCTTGAAACTGCTGCCTGGGCAACTGCTTTGCTGTTCCTCCCTAACATGCAGATGATGCTCATCTCACTGGCAGAATTGCTTCAGAGTCCTCATCACGGTCCCTGTGTTGGGCCACGCTCATCTGAATTTGCCAAATGCCCCTAGGATGATTTCAACCAAAAAATGGAATATAGTGACCTTAAAAGCATCATGAAACATAAACATAAATAAATCCCAAGGCCTACATTGATTTACATTTTTATTTGGGACTTGCTGATAGTCTTAAACTCTGTAAGCAGCCCTAATAAGATATGATTAGTTAAGATCTGAGTGAGGTACAACAAGATCACAAAGGTCAGAACTGTATATAGAGGATTAAAACCAAAATACCATCAGAGTGCTCTGGGACCTGTAGGAGCTGATCTTGTGCCAGGAAGTGTTTTCTGTTTCCATGTTTCTGAAAAACAAGGCAGACAGCGTGTGCTTAAAATCTCTTTGTCTTTCCTAATTTCCCAGACGTCCTCCAAAATCTGGGCACAGGAAGAATTAAAAAAAAAAAAAAAAGGCAGTAAAGTTCATTCATGCTCCAATAAAGAATTCTGACAAGACTGTTAAGTTATACAGGGCAGATCTTGTAGGATGGGAAGTAACTTGGCAAAGACTCTACAAATGAAACAGTGTACCAGAACTCGCTCATAACCAGACATGGAAACCTCACATACAAGCTTTGTTCCTCATTTACTAAATAGCAGGCTGCACTGGGAGAGTTAAAGTGTACTCTACCTCTTCCCAGCAGGCCTCATTGAGCACCTGGATGTGCACCCTGTGGACCGATCCCCACATACCTGGTCAGCAAAAATCTCAGTGGTTTCTTCCAGCAGGAAGAAAACTCCTTGACAGGAGGGAAGGAGCAGAAAACCCCAAGCTTTACTGTTCTTCTGGTTAAAATCTAACCATCACTGGTGGCATGATTACAGTTGGCATAGAACTACTAGAGACAGGAGCGTTAAAGCTGCATCAGGTGCAGAAAACTGGTAGGAAGCTAACAAGAGAGAGGGTCCAAAGAAGGGCCAGGAAGATGATCAAAGGGTTGGAGCAACTGCCCTATGAGGACAGGCTGAAGGAGTTGGGGTTGTTCAGCCTGGAGAAGAGAAGGCTCAGAGGGGACCTCAGAGTAACTTCTCAGTACCTGAGGGGGTCCTACAGAAAGGCAGGGGAAGGAATTTTTAACATAATATCGGATGGGAGGACTAGAAACAATGGATATAAATTAGAGGGGGATAGATTTAGACTAGACATAAGAAAGAAATTCTTTACAGTGAGGGTGGTGAA
>VZTY01034842.1:69460-80062 GCA_013400935.1 Turnix velox
AAGAAAGAAAGAAAGAAAGAAAGAAAGAAAGAAAGAAAGAAAGAAAGAAAGAAAGAAAGAAAGAAAGAAAGAAAACAAGCTTCGATACAGCACAGTGAGAATAGAGAGAATGCTCTTCAGAAACACGTCATATATGGTTCATCTCACCTAACTACAGATAACCTCTCCTGAACTCATTATTCTAAGATTAATTATCACTTAGGAGAGAAATAGACTCTTCTAGCAATCCATCCCATTGGAAAGATGATGCCTAAAATAAATGGACAGATTACCCTTCAAGACATGCACATTGCCCCCCACTGGCTGCAGAAAGAGTTCTGGGTAAAAGCTCTGATGTTGATGTCAACACTGTGAACACCCAGCGTTGGTGAAACAATTCCCTGCCTGTAGACCCAAACCACAAGCCAGTCACTTGAAAAAGGTATGTTTAGAAAAGCAGCATAAGATAGCTATAAAGCCTATTTGCTCTTTACAATCACAAGCTGAAAGAAAAGGACAATGCAGCCTGCAATTGCTGCTCTGCTTTTGCTGCTGAAGACACTGCATCAAAACAAAGCAAAAATCCCCCCAAGAAAAGACTAATTATAGCCTGCTGGTCTGAAGCAGCAGACCCCCTACAGAAGAGCTGCTCTGCAAAATCTAATTTATGCTCCAATATCATGCTTGCAGTCTCCACTCCAGTGGAACGGCAACACTAGAAAGTACCGCTCTTTCATTTTATCAAAAGTAATTGTTTTTTGCATAGAATACCCACAATCTGCAAACATTTGTACAATTTAAGGCAAATCATGCATAAGTACTACACAAACCTGCTTCGAGTAAAGGGAAAATTGCTTTCTGAAGAGTATTTAGGTCTCTTTGATCTTTCTGTCTCCAGATTGCCAAATGAACCCAGGGCAAGTGGCTGAATCAGGAGACAGGGCAGAGGATGCACAGGCTCTGAAAAAGGCTAAGCAATACTGGTAAGGCCATCCTATGCTCACATCCCACCAGCTCCACAGGTAAGTAAGAAGGTTGGAGTACCTTTCATGAATGCAAATATTTGAGAATAACTAAAATTTAAGTAAATATAGCTGCACTGAATTGTTGGCATCATGGTTTTTTTGATATCAAACACTTGCCTAAAGCTGTGCGCCCAAAGGAGCACTACCTGCCAGCACAGGCTTTTTGCTCTCATGCTGGAAATTTTTATGCTTCATGTTCACTAGAAGAATGATTTTATGATACTGAAATGTGATCAAGCAGGGAGGCCTAACAATAATACATGTCAGCCTGTCCATCCAGCCTTTGATACCAGGCAGATTTTTTTACTACAACAAGTATCTTGCCTTCAGCCTGTTATCAGCCCTTTAATAAGAATAAGAATAAAACCCATCCAGGAAATCTTTTCATCTTACACTACCATCTGATTCTAATATGGATGTGGAAAATTCTGGGACAGAAGCCAAATGTTAAATTTAATACAAAGGATTGTTATTTTAGTCCCATTTTATTTTCTATGATTGCTCTTTTTCAGCTCAGATACAAAGTCACTGAGGAAAATCTCAGACAATTACACCATGATGGGAAATATTATTTAGAGGTACAAAGAAATATTTAGTGATATCTTTTTATCTATGAGAAGTGCAAAATCACAGAAAGATTTGGATATATTCTAGGATTAACACCATTCTTAATAAATATAATGATATTTCAGGTAAAAGGGAAATTAGTTTTCTGTGCTCAGCCCCCAAGCTCCTTTGAACACATTGCAAAAACATTAAAGATGCCTTTTTTTACTTAGGTTTTACAGACCCTCACTGATAATCTCCATTTGTCAGGAACTGCCTGAGGGAAGTAACAAGACTAGAGTAAAAGTTTCAGTTATACAGATGAAAGTTATTGCATTTGAAAGGCATGTCTTGTGTAGCAAAGGCCCAGTTTTTGCAAAAAAATAGGAAGATCTTGCTTCAGGTGGATCTCATGTGAAGGTGCATGTTCTTACAGTAAGTATGTGCTTCAGATAAGCAAAACAAGGAACTCCACTGTCAGAAACAGAAGAAATGGCACTTGGAGCACCACTGGAGGATGTTGAGGGCTTCTCCAGAGAATCACAGAATNATCCAACCTAAATCTTCCCTCCTTCAACTTGGATCCATTTCCCCTAGTCCTGCTATTGTCAGCCCTTTCAAAGAGTTTACTCCCTTCCTGGGTGTAGGTTCCCTTCAGGTATTGAAAGGCTGCAATGAGGTCACCCCGCAGCCTTCTCTTCTCCAGGCTGAACAAGCCCAACTCCCTGTCCTCATAGGGGAGGTGCTCCAGCCCCCTGATCATCTTCGTGGCCCTCCTCTGGACCCTTTCCAAAGTCTCTATGTCTTTTTTGTACTGAGGGCTCCACACCTGGACACAGTACTCCAGATGGGGCCTCACAAGAGCTGAGTAGAGTGGGACAATCACCTCCCTATCCCTGCTGACCACCCCTCGCCTGATGGAGCCCAGGATCCCATTTGCTGATTTGTGGTGCTGTCACCTCAAGTGAGGACTGCAAGTGAAACACCATGTCTAGCAATGGACACAGAATACACCACAGAATGCCAGAGCCACGCACTGCAGAGATTTGGGTTGGATGCTGCTCACACTAAAGCCACCAAGTCCCTGGGGAAGTGGGAAGCTGACAGCTTCATGCTGAAGAGTGAGCCAGACTGATGCCTAGCTGCTTTCCTGGGACTGACAACCTGTTTGTGCTTGAAACCATGAAAATCCCCCTTCTCTTGGTTGGAAGAGGGAAAGACGCTCTCCATTCTGGTTTTGGAGCAGAAACTGACCCAGGGAAAGACCCACAGCTCCTTCTATTCAAAGCTGCAGAACGAATTGCTCTTCTCGCCATTTCTAGCTCTTACGGGTCAAGGAAGCTCACGCATCCTAATATTTTATCTTAGATATCTCAGGGTAAAGAATCATAGAATAGTTTGGGTTGGAAGGGACCTCAAAGATCATCGAGTTCCAACCCCCCTGCCATAGGCAGGGACACCTCCCACTAGATCAGGCTGCTCAGTGCCCTGAACGGGAGTTGTTGACAATTTCTGGCCTGTGTGTACATCTGTGCTTCCAAGACTGGGAGATATGATGGTACTGGTGATCGTGGACAGGAAACAGAACTGGATATAAATAGACAGTATCACAGATACAGACCAGACCAAACAGAGACACTCGGATACCAAAGCTATATATGGGGCAAATTCAGCCAGTTGCTGCTTTTGCATTTCTTTTTCTTCAGGATCTCTCCAGCTTTAAGTAGGAGACTCCAAGAAAATGTTGCAACAAACAGGGGAATGGAAAATAAACTCACCCCAGCTCTGTCCCACTTGGTACAAGTGGGAAGATGCAATGTAGAGACAAATGAAAATGGGCTTTAGCTCATTTAAAGACTTCTTTTGATTTCTCATCACCAAAAACACCTGACATAATCTCTTGGACTGTCTTGTGGCATGGGAATATCTTCATCTGCACCAAGAACTTGGCCTCCCACTCTTCATGCCACTACAGCACAGCAAGTCAGATGGGCACAAACACAGGAAAGAACACAATGAAAAGTACCTGAAGTGCCTTATGGTTTTCTCTAAAGGATCTCTCTCCATGTATTTTGCTCTCTGCCTGTGCACAACCAAAAGCATCTGTTGGATTTTCAGGGAGCCTTCTCCCTTATGCATTCAATATGTTTCACATGATTCAACACAAAACCAAATTTTTGCATTTTGCTCTCTGCTGTGTAAAAATGGGCTTTGCAGATCTGGAACCTGACTCCAAAGTGCTGAAAAAATTTCAATCAGTTGCTGCCAAATCCTACAAGGACAACTCCACAGGCAGTTCAGAAGACTGTTGGGAAGCCAGGGATACAATAGTACACCTTTTCTCTAACAATTATCTAATAATTGGGAAAGGATGTTCTGGGGAATGCTCTCTGCTTCTAGAATTGCCTCTGTAATTTATCCATTTAAATAAGTACCTAGTCAGTGAATAAGAAGATGGAAGCAGATCTGGAAAAAGAAATGTGGCTTAGCGTTTCTCTCATCTGCACATCCCAGTGCTAAGGTACACACCCTCGTGCTCCTCTTCATTCCTTTCTTCTAATAAATCACTCCAGAAAAAATATAAAGATTTCCCTGGGAAGGTCAAGAATGTTTCCCAGCTTCTAGAAAGGAGCCTGGTGGAGCGAAAATTCTCCCAAGAATCAAGGGGTGAGTTCAAACTAAGCAAAATTGAGAGCCCTTTGCAGCAGCAAAAATAGGCAAATGCTCAAATTGTTCTATAATCATATCAGAAGCAGTTAGGTGATTTTGGGGTTCAGAACCTGCAGAGCTGGAAGGAGACTGTAGGAAGGAGTAGTGGCTTAGGCATGCACCTGGTCTCAGCATCTCCTACTGATAGGTGTGCAGGAGCCTTCAATGATCTCGACTGAAGTCACTAAATGCAGTTCACTTGACCCTCTTACCAGATTCTTCTCATAACTTTTGAAGAGTTCAAAGCAAGCATTTCAGAGTCATGGAGAACAGCAATACATCTGGAGTACAGTTCCTCCCTGAGAAGCACTAAAGTTAGATCAAGCATTTGCACAAGCAGCAAACCAAAGCTTCCCCCAGGTGTGAGTCCTACAGCTGACTGTGCTTCAGGACTTCTTTCCTCCAGCTGCTTACCAGCTCTCAAACCACTCATGAAATCTCTTTTCCACAACAAAAGCCAAGCAGGCTTCTTGAAGTTGGCCAACGGGTTCAGAAACTACTAGGGGTACATGAATACACACAATGGCCTGTAGCAGATGAGCACATAACCTCCTCTAGGAAATGCCACTAAAAGGGCCTTTAAAGCTCCACAGGGCCATCATGGCTACCACACCAGCAGCATTTGGGGCCCTTCAGCTAAAAGCCAACATATAAAGAATCTGCTTCCTCATGCCCCTTCAGAGCACAGCATGCTTGTTCAACTAGCCTGGGCCACAGATCCAGCAAAAGGCACTGCCTGGGCATGGTCACAGTTGCCAAACTGTGTGCTGTGTGTTTTGGCAGCAGTGCTATGTTCCAGAAAGTATCTAATGACTGCATGTCCCAATAGCAAACAACCTGCACACAACCAAGTAATATTTGCTTTCAAGTGAAATCTCCTCGGCTTGAGCACAGTGGTAGAAGTGGGTCATGAAGCAGAACAATAGTTGGCAGATCAGGTTAGGGCAGACTTTCAAAAGCAGTGAGGTGGGGTTGCAGAACCTGAATTAGAAGGTAACTATGCAATGTTTTCACTTCTGAGAGCTGCAGCCCCCTTTGAGCCACTAGAGATGCTGGATGGAAGAGCAAGCAAAGAGTATGTACTTTGAGGGATCCCAGTGGGTGCTGTAGATCAACAAAGACATGGAGGAGGGCCTGGGGAGAACGGTTGAATAAACAGAAGGTGCTGGGTAACTGCAGGGGGGTGGCTTAGCTTGATTTGTTAGAAAAGAAGGATAGGAGGTGACAGTGGGCCTCCATTTGTATGACTATTCTTCTGCTTTCTCATTCAGCCATTCTCACCCAACCCTGTCCCAACAGGTGGAACTGCAGGTAAATGCTTCCTACACACATCCAAATTGATGAGCTCTAAGCCAACCTGCAGCAATGAACAACTGGAGTGCCAGATGGGAAAGTATCACTTGGCAGGCCTCCATGGAGAATGCAGTGCTCGCTCCCTCCTAAGCAGGTTAAAAATTATCACTGTAAGGTTCTTGCATTGCTGTGAACTTTGGAAGGGTCTCATTTGGGGATGTTCCAATGCAAGAAAATAGCTCAAATAACTGATCAGTCAAAAAAGTAGGACTGGCTACCCATAAATCAACCCTTGCTATATAATTTGGTTGTTGGTTTTTTTTCATGTTGTCGTTGTTGCTAATTAAACATCAGACTGATTCAAAGGCTGGGAAGGGAACATTAGTGTTTTGCAACAGCTCCAAATAATCCTGCTCCAGGGAACATGGAAACACTTGTACGTATCACCATATTTTCTACACATCTGCAAATAGCACAGGCACATCAGGTCCACCTCCTGCTGTCAGTGAGTTTCAAAAAGTGTTTGACCAAGGAGCGATAGAACTTGAACTGTAAGCCCTGTACTGTTTGAAGACAGATAGCTGACCTCATTATAAATAGATCTTCCCATATATCAAGTCGATACACTCAGATTAACATTATAGAAGAATATAAAAATATCTCAGAGAAGTTGTAGAGCCTCTTCCTGCTTCTAGCACATGCATAGCTGTTTCTGTATCTCATGGGCAGCTGGGAGGTAGCTGTGATGTGGTAGCTATGTATCTGTGTTGGGTGCCTCCTCTGTAGGCTTCTGCTCACTACCATGAGCACTATCACCTCCTCAATCCTACTAGAGGACATAATTTAACAATGACCACCAAGCATGTGCTGATATCTGATCTCTGCTTGGGAACTTCTACTTCTTTTCCCCCCCATTGAGTTGACTCAGCACAGAAAAATCCTGAGGATGGAAAAAACTGCATCTTTGTAGGAACAACAGGCCCAGTTACCTTCCTAGGAATAAATATCATTGTCTATAATGCAATCAAAATAAAATCTTGGTCATGAAATGCCCAGACTAAACTGCAGACTGGAGTCTGTAGCATAAGCATCTAGAAGGAAAAACATCTAAAAACAAGGGTTTAGAAATGGGCACATTTTTTCAACTGACCACATGACAGTAAACCAAATTTGACAGAGAATTTTATGTTCATCTGAGTATATGCCACAGTCATGCAGTATTGCAAAGTTTCTGTATCTTGATAATTTCTGATCTAATGAATGCAAACGGTCACTAATACACAGAATGTGTATGAATAAAACCAACCTATTAGTGATCATGAAACACATACTTGGAAGCACACTCCTATCACAGTAATTCACATTTCCAAGTCTTGTACTTAAATTCCCAAAGACACTAATCAAAATCAAAGCAAATACAAAATAAATTTTTCAGACTGGCTACATTCCTCCACATCATGCTGTTTTTTTAAGACTTGCATGAAAAGACAGGAAGTTCTCTGCCTTATTTTAAATTAACTGGAATCTAATACTATGACAGCCAACTTGCAGAATAAATTGTGGCCATGATCCCATAATAATCAAATACATGGCAACTTTAAGCAGTCTGCCCCAAGTGGAGCAGAATCCAGCCATGGTACCACTTCCAGCTCCTTCCTGCCAAAGGCTTGCTGGGACTCAGCCTTACTGGTGCAATTAAAAAGTACATATATCTTCATTTGTTAGCAACCTCTTCTCCTGTGTGAGCTCTAAAGCATCATGCTATGTGACATTAAATACATTTTAGGTATTAGGACAAGAAAAAAGGCAGCATAAATTTTTGTAAATCTACAGGCAATTCAACAGCACAGAATTGTGCTCAACACCAGCAGCTAATTCATAAATTTTTATCACTTGCTAATGACTACCTAGTAGCTCTGGATGTGGCAGCAGACTGCTAAAACCTGAAACACCAACATTCCGATTTCACAACAAAAGTTTTCAATGGTTTCCCCACAATTCAGTTCTAGTAGCTCCAGTTTTTCTCAACATTCTTTTAATATGCTTTTCAGGTTTTGTATTGCAGATCTCTGCTATACTGATGGCCTTCAGTTGGGAGGTTCAGAGGAACCCCTGAGCTTCTAGGAATTTCTGGGAAGAGCTGCTGAAACAGAGATACTGAGCATTCAGGGCTTGGTCAAAGATTTTTTTTCCCAAATGAACAAATGCAACTTGAAAAGTTAAACGTAAAGAAGACATATGACCTGGCTTTTTGGAAGCCAGGTGTGAGCCTGATTGCCTAAGAGAGGGGAAGCAAGAGTCTGCAGTCCATATGCTGGCAGTCACAGAAAGAGTAAACTCTGGAAATAATGGTGCAAAAATCAAATTCTGAAGTATACCAGCAGATTTCTCTGCATTTTAAAATGCTCAGCAGTTCATGGTGAATTCAATGGAGTTTGACAATACAAAACCTTCAATTGCTAATTACTGGTCCAAAGCATATAGAGCCTTAGAATCATAGAATTGTTTGGGTCGGAAGAGACCTTAAAGATCATCTAGTTTCAACCCCCTGCCATAGGCAGGGACACCTCCCACTAGACGAGGCTGCCCAGTGCCTTGTCCAGCCTGGCCTTAAATACCTCCAGGGAGGGGGGAATCCACAACCTCCCTGGGCAGCCTTTTCCAGTATTTCACCACCCTGGTGAAACACTTTCTGTAAAGAACTTCTTTCTTATATGTAGCCTGAATCTACCCTTTTCCAATTTATATCCATTATTCCTAGTCCTTCCATCAGATATCCTATTAAAAGTCCTACCCCAGCCTTTCTGTAGGCCCCCTTCAGATACTGATAAGCTACTATGAGGTCCCATCTGAGCCTTCACTTCACCAGACTGAACAACCCCAACCCCTTCAGTCTGTCTTCATAAGGCAGTTGCTCCAACCCTTTGATCATATTTGTGGCCCTTCTCTGGACCCACTCCAACAGCTCCATGTCCTTCTTATGTTGAGGGCTCCAGAACTGGATGCAATACTCCAGGAGGGACCTCACCAGAGCCAGGCAGAAGAGCAAAATCACCTCTCTTGACTTGCTGGTCGCCCTTCTCGAGATGCAACCCAGAATTTGGTTGGCCTTCTTGGCTGCGAGTGCACACTGCTGGCTCATGTTGAGCCTCGGATTAAGTACCTCCATAGAGGGGGCATCCACAACGTTTCCTTCAGTCAAATTTCTTCTCCACATTATCACAAATAATAATTAGCAATCAATCAATGGGTGGTTGCACAAAGTCAGACATCATTGATAATCATAAAGCACATTCATATTTTCAGTTGATTTCTCATGGTTTCATAGGAGGCAAATGTTTACCTGACTGGGCAGGGCAGCTCTGACAGTGTAATTCAACCACTTCAAACTCATCACGCAGCTTTTGTCAGATGCACTTGAATGCTTATTTCAAATAGCCTAAGTTGTCTTTCAAGCATTAATCCTACTGCTTCTCTTCATACAAGAATCACTGCCAGCAACTTGGGCTTTTTATCTGCTGAGTACAATAAGTGAGTAAATTTTTTACTAGCAGCTTTCCTATCAAGAAATCTTTCTAAAAGCTGTGGCATTTCAGCAATAAAATCATGTGCTCGGACTTTAGCTATTACTGCTCCTTCTCACACAAACAACAAAGATTGTAGGTCAAGAGAGGTGATTTTACCCCTCTACTCAGCACTGGTGAGACCCCACCTGGAATATTGCGTCCAGTTCTGGAGCCCTCAACACAGGAAGGACATTGAGCTATTGGAGAGGGCCCAGAGGAGGGCCACAAAGATGGTCAAAGGGTTGGAGCAACTGCCCTATGAGGACAGGCTGAAGGAGTTGGGGTTGTTCAGCCTGGAGAAGAGAAGGCTCAGAGGGGACCTCAGAGTAACTTATCAGTACCTGAGGGGGTCCTACAGAAAGGCAGGGGAAGGAATTTTTAACATAATATCGGATGGGAGGACTAGAAACAATGGATATAAATTAGAGGGGGATAGATTTAGACTAGACATAAGGAAGAAATTCTTTACAGTGAGGGTGGTGAAGCACTGGAACAGGTTGCCCAGGGAGGTTGTGGATGCCCCATCTCTGGAGGTGTTCAAGGCTAGGCTGGACAGGGCACTGGGTGGCCTGGTCTAGTGGGAGGTGTCCCTGCCTATGGCAGGGGGGGTGGGACTCGATGATCTTCGAGGTCCCTTCCAACCCAAACTATTCTATGATTCTATGATTCTATTGCCAGGATGAAGCACTGTTTTCTTATACAAAGCAACTAATCGCATATGTTGCCCTTACAGGACTTCAACCAAGTATGACAAGAAACCACTCAATTTAACCTTGATAGAACTGTTCATTCCTCCTTCTTGAGATTTTTTTTTTTTCTTCACGTTGGCTCTTCTTTTTGCTTTGGCTTGAATAGTTAGAAATATCAGAATCAAAAGATCTGTGCAACAGATGGAGCTCAGTTGAGAAGAATGCCTTTGGCTGGTGAGGAACTTTGCCTGGCAGGTGTCAAACCAAAATTAATCCTGCACATATTATGCTTTACTGAGTTTCAGATTTTAGCTAAGTGAGACTGCGTTTCTTCCCAACCACAAACATATATTAATAGAACAAGCCATGCTGAGCAAGTTGAAACAGTACAATCATTATGCTGAATCCTCCGCTGCTTGGCATTTTTTTTAATCACTTACACCCATGCAAAGCAAGTAAACAAAACACAAAGTGTTTCTTTACTGTCTCCTTACAGACCTTTAGTTCAGGTGTAAAGATCATCGAGTTCCAACCCCCCTGCCATAGGCAGGGACACCTCCCACNACAAAGTGTTTCTTCACTGTCTCCTTACAGACCCTTAGTTCAGGTGTAAAAAGGTTCATAAAATGCCACAAGCAGCATGGACTTCAACCCCCTCGCTTTCTTTTTTCCCTCCTTTTCTCCTCTCAGTTCCTTGAAGGCTTATGAAATTTAGCAGATTTTTGGAGATTTCAAAATCCACAGGAAAAAACAGGTACTAGTATTAAAATATACTTCCCAGCTCCAGCCGATCAC
>VZTY01034848.1:0-15096 GCA_013400935.1 Turnix velox
AAAAGTCCTACCCCAGTCTTTAGTGACTCAGACACTGCCGGAAGCTTCACATACCTCAGCTTTTTACCCCACATTTTCATACCACGAGCTAGACTTCTGACTCAGGCTCAAGTCCTGCCTGAAGCCCTTGGTTCAAAGCACTTGTTCCTCTGTTGTTGCTTGAAGACCTGGCCTTTACTGTGAGACACAGTGGACTAAGCAAGGCAATGTTGTTTCACCTGTGTGGGCTCCATCTGACTAAGTGCTCATTTTCTCAGCTTGTGCCCATGGAGCATTTAAGCATTTACTCAACAGGGAATAGCAGCAGCTCTGCTGAACGTGATGGAATTGCTCACATCCAGAAATGTTTAATCATATATTTACACACCTATCCATGCAACAGAGTAGCAGAGTGGGTACAAGCAGAGAATTTCACTTCCAGTCTTCAGGCCCTCTGCTCTGAGTAACTACCACATTGGTACTTACTCATGTGTTACTCCTTACAGGTAAGGAGCTGAGCAGCTGAAGAAATATCCTGCTCTTCTGATAAGTCATTCTCCTTTTAGATCACAGAAATCATTCTGCAGCTACAAAGAAACCCCTGTGAATGCAGGATCCTCTGGTGCAGCATTTCTTCCTTTGCATTTTTTCATTTGCCCAGATTCCTTATCTCAGTAAGGCATGGTTGGAGCCACAAAGTCCCCTTCTAAATCATGTATAGGAATGACTAAAATCTGAACTCATAAATTAACACTGGAGAGAAATCCCATGGTTTAATGCACTTAGGCTTTTGCATTTGTCTTGCAGAGATGTCATTTTTTCCACGAGTAGAGGGGGTCTACAGATGCCTTTGTATCTCAGATACAAAAACCATCTTGTGATTTATGGTGCCGTGCCCAAACACAGAGCGCTCTGCCTGCAACTTGCTGCAGTTCATACCATCAGCTTTTTATTTCTGCAGAGTGTTTCATTTTACCTTCTTTCTCCCATGTTGTCGTTGATGCCACTTCATCACCATGTCAAAACAAAACAAGTGGATTAAAGCAGTTTAATACATGATGATTAAATAGTTCTTTCTGAGGGAGAGGAGACCATTCAGAACACCATCAAGGCAGGATCTCGATTGAATCTGGTGCAGTCATAAACTATCTTAAATGAACCTTAATAGAGAAGGACAATCACTGTTGACTTCAGAATGCAAACAAGAACTTCAGACACTGATTCCTATCAGTCCATTAAAGCTGTCTGAATTCTGCACACTATTTTAACAGTTGCTTAGCAATGGCAAATAAGCAGCTCTGTCTCTTATCACTAGAGGTATACTTAGAACAATACCTATTATTGAACTGAATAGGTATGAAATTAGTTTATATTGTTCCTCTTTTTGAGATGGCACTTGGCAGCCAAGTGAGTTGTTTAGGCTGCAGGCAGAAGCAGTGATTTTTTTTTTTTTTTTTTTGCTGGAGCTATCTATGGAGATAAACTGAAACTAAGAATTTTCTATGTCTGTTCATCTGAAAATGTCATCAAGTTTGTGTGTGTTTGCGTGTCCAGGAAGAAAAGAGGTTCAAATGTTGTCTTTGAGTGAACTTCCAGGGATGTAACAGCACTGAGGACTAAAGCAGAAGGCTAAGGCAAGGTAGATACTTTACAAGACAAACTGAGCTTAGATAAGGGCTGTACACCTAAGAAAAATTACACATTTTTAGACCAGTTTATCATCCTCCAGGTCTGGTGCAATGAAATACAAATGATTTTAAATGCAGTTGAGTAATTTGAACATTGAAAAATACAAATGTTACTGTTCAGTTTTGCAATAGACTAGTTTTGATGCTGATCCTATGGGTCAGTGAAAGGTGTGGGTTTGCATATCTCAGGAAAGTGGGTCAGTGGATTTGAATATCTCAGGAAATAATTTGATATGCATCTTCATGGGTTCTCTTAACAGAAAGAACCACCAAGCTACTGCAGATACAACATACCACTGCTTACTCTTTTTCCAGGTACATTTTATAGAAAGCAACAACAGCTTATCCTTATAGCTGGTTCTGCCCTGAGCCTTCTTTTCTTCAGGTTTAACTGTCCCATCTATCCCACCTTCTTATGTGAAAGATGCTGCAGTCCCTCAGTCATCTTCACAGCCCTTGGCTGGACTCACTTCATTGAATCATAGAATGGTCTGGATTGGAAAGGACCTTAAAGATCATCTAGTTCCAACCCCCCTGCCATGGGCAGGGATACCTTCCACTAGACAAGGATGAAAAGATGTCATGCCCTGTGTGGCCTTTCAGCTGAGGCAGCATATGGAGGCTTGGGAAGTGGACGTGGAGGGATTCACAGGCATGGAAGGTGAAGTCCATGTCTGTCTTCAATATGGTAGCCCAGAACTGGACACCATTCTGATGCAGAACTGAGCCCAGCACACAGACAACTCTAGTTCATAGAGTCATAGAATGGTTTGGGGTGGAAGGGACCTTAAAGATCATCAAGTTCCAACCCCCCTGCCATAGGCAAGGACATCTCCCACTAGATCAGGTTGCTCAATGCTTCATCCAGCCTGGCCTTAAACACCTCCAGGGAGGGGGCATCCACAACCTCTCTGGGCGACCTGTTCCAGTGTTTCACCACCTTCACCGTAAAGAACTTCTTTCTTATATCTAGCCTAAATCAACCCTCTTTTAATTTCCATACATTTCTAGTCCTTCCATCACATATCCTGTTAAAAAGTCCTACCCCTGCCTTTCTGTTGGCTCCCTTCAGGTATTGATAGGCTACTATAAGGCCCTTTGGCAGAGCTCCCAGCAAGTGTGCAAAGTGTAGCAGATGTATTGTAAAGTTTGCACACCTTTCCATCTGAAGTAGGTTTGAAACTATTAGATTCATTATACCAACAAGCACCCACAACATGAGAATGGTTTATGGATTCCTGCAGTACAAACTGCTGAAGTGTTCTGTGAAAGGACCTTTGTTACCAACCTCACTGCCTTCCAAAAGATGCCAAATGTTCTCTATTTCATTAATAATCCATGTAACTTTCCAGTGAACTACTTGGGAAAAAAAAATTAATTTTTTTTTTGCTTCAGCTGCTGGGTTCTTATAATACCTATAGTGTTAATCAGTCACTTACACTGATTCAAATTAGCCCAGTTAATATTTTTATTAATAATTTTATTTCAGTAACCAGACACAGCAAGAGCAGTTTAACCTGAGCTTAAGGCTGGAGTCACAGATGAAAGGTTTGATCGCTCATTCTTACCCGAATTCCTGTCCTGCAGCTAAATAACTACTTTCAGATAACTAAATGAAAAAAAAATTAAATTTTTGAGCAAAAATAGAAGATGGAGTTGAGCTGCAAAATTTCCCATTAGAGGTGTAAAGGGCTTTTCATGGAAGAACCACAGTCAGGATGATGAGCAAGCTGCAAAAGTGCTGCCAGTCACTAAGCAGAGGGACCAGGTGATGGTGGAGCCATCTCCCCACATCTCCAGGTGCTGAGAAAGAGGCAGGACTGCCTGTTAGAGGTTCATGGAGATGTGCCAGCAACCCGAACATCACATCAGTGAGATGGGCAGGCCAGGAATGAGCTGTGGTCTTGGCAGAAGGTGAGAAAAAAGGACCTGTCAGTCAAACCTTCTGGAAACAAGAACATCATATGCATTTCCAACCCAGCTTGATATGCAAAACCTCAGATGACCCATGCACAGTTTCACTGCTATAAACCTGTTTCCCAGTCTGCAGATGGAAAAAAATAATGAGAACTGAAATGATCAGGAGAGCAGTCAATGAGGTATTTCAAAGCAAACACTACAGCAAAATAGATAAACAAAATTGTCCTGATCACATTGAAATCTATAAAAAACTTTTTCTCTTTTTTAATTTGTTTTAAAAGAGTGCCACTGCAGGAATCCCAGCATGCCATGGTGCATTGCAGAGGCCAAGATTTGATGCTGACTGTAAATATAATTAGAAAAAAAAAGCCAGTTCCAATAGTCTGATGTTCACAAGAAACTTCATAGGAACAAATCTCTGCTCACTGAAGATAGATTAGGTAAAAATGCACAAAACAGGTTTTTTTAGGTTATAAATTACAGATCACTGGTTCTAACACCATAACTCAGCACAGAGAGACACTTGGGCAGACACAGTTCTTGCCAGATAGTGATTGCAGGCTGAAAGCACAGGTTAAGAGTACTGGAATGACCAAGCTGGTGAGTGAAACCTGTAGCAAGGCCTGATTTGCAGCTGCCTCAGAATAGCTGGTAGAAGGGCCAGGCAGGTTGGCACATCATGCTGATGTGCAAGGGCTGCAGAGGCATCATGTTTCCACACAGAATCACTGAATGTCAGGGATTGGAAGGGACCTCAAAAGATCATCCAGTCCAGTCCTTCTGCTGGACCAGGAAAACCCAGATCAGGTTACACAGGAAGGTGTCCAGATGAGGTTTGAATGTCTCCAGAGAAGGAGACTCCACATTCTCTCTGGGCAGCCTAAAGGAGGTGGTAGAGTGATGAAGTAGTCAATTTATGATGGATTAAAGAAAGAGGCAATGTTTCAAGGCATTTTGAACATGACCACAACTAAATATTGGGAGGTGTGACCCATCTCATAATCCCCTGTGCTCAGTAATGCCAAGGAAATCACCTAAAGCTACAAGAGAGTCTGTCCATAGCTGTCAACAGATGCTGCAACTCAACCTCACACCTTCTGTTGTGAAAAATATTCCCCAAAACTGTCATCTTGCTGATAGTCACTCTTGAGGTTTGCAAGTTAAATTATGGCTTTAAAATCATAGAATGGTTTGGGATGGAAGGGACCTTAAGCATCATCAAGATTCAACCACCCTGCCATGGGCTGGGACACCTCCCACTAGACCAGGTTGCTCAATGCCTCATCCAGCCTGGCCTTAAAGACTTCCAGGGAGGGGGCATCCACAACCTCTCTGGGCAACCTCTTCCAGTGTCTCACCACTCTGCCAGTAAAGAACCATTCTATGAGTCTATGATTCTATTCTATCCACCTTGAATCTCCCCTTTTCCAATTCACATCCATTACTCTTAGTCTTCTCATCACATATCCTACTAAAAAGTCCTACCCCAGCCTTTCTGTAGGCCCTCTTCAGGTATTGAGATGCTCCTATGAGGTCCCCCCTGAGCCTTCTCTTCTCCAGGCTCAACTCCTTCAGCCTGTCCTTAGAAAGGAGGTGCTCCAGCCTTCTTGTCATCTTTGTAGCCCTTCTCTGGACCTGCTCCAATGGCTCAATGTCTTTCTTATGTTGAGGGCTCCAGAACTGGACACAGTAACTCCAGTTGGGGTCCCACCAGAGCTGAGTAGATGAGCAAAATCCCCTTCCTTGCTCTGATGGTCACATTTCTCTTGATGCAGCCCAGGACTGGGTTGGCTTCTGGGCTGCAAGCACACACTGCTGGCTCATGTTGAGTATAAGTACTAAAATACTAGACTTCTTGATATCTTTCTCAAATCCTACACCATCTCTGTTGTTGTATCACATCCCTAAAGAGCTTAGCAACATTTCCACAGTTTCAGACATCGAGATTTCTTTCCAGAGCTGTCTGTCTGCTTTGCCTAGCATGAGCAATGTTGTTTTCATTTCAATAGCTCTACCCACATCACTCTGTTTTTTAAAGCTCTGACAATTGTTGTCACACCACAGCCGTCTAATGGCAGGATCTAGAATTCTGGGCCTAATAGCTGTCATTGACTACAACCCAAATGAAAATTCTGATGAGCTTCCCTCGCTTACAGCAGCCAAGTTTCTGGCACACAGAAACTCTATGTCTCAAATCCAGTGTAGGATCCTATTTATATTTTACTATATCCAATATAAGAAATAGAATTTAGAGAAAAAAAAAGAAGGAAATGAAGAGAAAACCCACAACTATCCTGCATGGAATCCTTCCTACAGTCCCTTTTTTCCTGGACTGGTATTTCACACTGAGGATTCCTCTGCCTGCTTTCACCTCTAAAATTATCTTCTGATGTTTCACGTTTTATAATAGCTCCTCATTATATTTTCCCATATCAGCTTCTATTTCTCTTAAACCAAAATTTCTGAAGGAGGATGAGATTTTGCATTACCTGCCCACCAGAGCAGTGTGAGAAGGAATTTCCTGCATCTCTCATCATGGAATCAACTAGAACTTTGCAATATTTTTGCTGTGGAATATTTCTAGCCTCCAGTTCAGTTCTCTGCTTTCTCATCTCTTTCATTTCACTTCTGGCTGATGGAATTTAAGGCTAAAAGAAAAAAAAAAAAAAACAAATAGGAAAAAGCAGTCTGTATGCAAACCACTGTCAATTCAACAAACAGATCTTTTTCTCCTTGAATATGTTGCGTATAGTTCTCTCGGGTGTTAATTAAAACGGCAGCATGAGCTTCCAGTAAGTTTTTTTGGTATTTAAAAGATTTTTTTTTTAAATTTTTTTCAGGATGAGAGTGTCTCCTTGAATCAGTCCTGCTGTTACAATGCACTGTTTGCAGGAGGGTTTTTTCCCCTTATTTTCTCATTTCAAGAGAAATATTACACACAACATGCTTTGCAGTTTTTCTTTCACTGGTTCTTCTTGCAAACTGAATGCCAAAAATCTCCTAGCAGTTATGCAGTGCATATACCATGATTACAAGCTGCATTATTGTTTCTCATACTGTGGCATCTAAGCTTGGCCTTATCCCACTTCCCCATCAATCACTGCACACTACTCTCTCCTATCATGTCATCATATTTTCATAATCATTAATCATGCTCCCCAATAAATCCTTGAGCAATTATTTAAGCTGCTCTCTTAACAGCTGTCCACTTCCCATATTGCCACCTTGGCTGCTCATTTAACCAGCCTGCCTTTGATCTTGGAACTGTTCAAATCAGATCAATAACATGTAAGGAAAATGCAAATGGTTTGAAACAAGAGAAATTCTTTCATGTGGAATATTCGCATTTGGAGCAAGCCTTTCAACTCTGCTCCCAAAGCTTTTCTTGATGGTGATTACAGTTTTTTTTTTTTTTTTTTAATGATTGAACAAATTACAGCGAGGTAATGGGAGAGCATATTGCATTTAGCAGCAGAGTGAGTTGTGGGTGTGAGGAGGAGCTGGGAGCTCTCAGTCACACATACTCTGGCAAGTCCCCTCCTTCCTGGTGATCCAGGATATGAGATGCCAGACTTATCCCTGTGGGAGACAGATGTAGTGAGAGACAAATGTAATGAGAGACAAAGGCCATTTGCACCTTTGGATCTGTGGGAAACTGCCTTGTTCATCCCTGTGCCTTCCCAGCAGTCTCAGATATGACTTCCCCATCCCTCTTGCAGGTCTTGGTCCAGCCTGCAGACATTTTCCCATCAAGCTTTCCTGCTCCTTTTCCCATCCTTTCCTGCTCTCCTGTGCATAGCTGTCACTTTGGGGGTATAATTTCTGTGGGTTTGATTTAGGTTACAGGTTTTTGCATGTGTGAGAATGCTTCTTTGGCTTCAGGCAGATGTACAGCTCCCATCTGTGTTTCAAGACTCAGGAATAGGCAAGATTACTAAATAGTTTACTATCTGCAGTGACTATATGTCAAATGCAGATATAAATTGTGGTGCACTTGGAAAAGCTGATTAATTAAAAAGCCCCTAATGTCACAGACAAATGCTCAAGTTTTGAATGTCCCTTTATCAGCATCATCTCACCTTTCCAAGACTGAGGGCAGATTATTATCAAATATTTTCCAGTGAAGCTTTTCTAAACATTTCAGGATTTTGAAATGATGTTTTCTGCAGCCCCATTTTCTAATGGTACCAACTCTGTTAGTCATGACTTACTGTGGTGTTGTGCATGGATTTTCCCCTTAAATAAGAGAAAAAAAGGAGGAGAAAAAAGCAATATACATTTTTATAAATTACTGTATTCCCTGCTTTGTTTGTTGAAGTGATGGCTGTGTGACAGATGATGCTACATGACTCTGCATTTCATCCAGTTCAGTGTTTTACCACAAACCTGCAAAGCTAACATTTGTGATGCAATATCACCCAGTGAGTTGCCTCCAGAGGGGCAGCCCCCCTGTGCTGAACACCATACACATGTAATAAATGCCAGACTTTTCTAAAAGACTTTATGAGCTAGAGATAAGAGATACCTCTAAGAAATTCCTAGGAATCAAAGGTATCTCCTTTCTCCAAATAAATAGGAAAAAAACTTTTTCAGGGTGAGGGTGACAACACTGGCATGGAATGCCCAGATAGGGTGTGGAGTCTCCTTCTCTAGAGACATTCAGATCCCCCCGGACACATTCTTGTGTGATCTGATCTTGGTGTTCCTGCTCTGGCAGAGGGATGGGACTAGATGATCTCTCCAGGTCCCTTCCAACCCCTGACATTCTGTGAAATGGACAGACAGCACATTTTGTTTCTGTGACACTTGTAGACTCAGATTGGTTTGGTGAGGGTGGGAGGAAGACAATTTTTATGATGCTGTAGGTAGAAAGAGAAAGAAGTCTACCTTCATGAGAGATGAAAAGGAAAGATGGGGTGGAGAGCACTGGAAGGATTTGGAAATAGGCAAAAGCAATCTTCTTGTGGTATATGTGGAGTACAGACTACTGCAGCACAGCAGTGTGGTTTTACCAGCCTTCATTCAGGATGCTCCCTCTCTGGAGGTGCTTTTCCCCATCTCTGGAGGTGTTTAAGGCCAGGCTGGATGAGGCTTTGAGCAACCTGAACTAGTGGGAGGTGTACCTGCTATGACAGGGGGGTTGGAACTGATCTTTAAGGCCCCTTCCAAGCCAAGCTAACCTGTGATTCTGTATCTTATTTGCCTCTTGCCTGTCTTTATCCCTTATCTATAATATATCCCCAAGTTCCTTCTGATATATGTGAAGTATAGGATCAATTGCACAGTGCTTGAGTACAACTCATTCTTTCAACATAAAAAGTTCCTAGGACATAATTCTGAAATAATCCAGAAGATCCATATCTGCATTACATCTGTCTTGAGTGTTTCACGTAAGGACATAATATTTGATCTCAGCTTCACCATTTTATTTGAAAAGTTTGTCCAGATCTGATGCAATTTAGTACTTTCCTCCTGACAAGGTGCATCGTAACATAGTGTGGAATGAGTGGAAGAATTTGAGTGACTGCCAAAAGGTTCTTGTTAACATGCATTTTATACATCCAGTTGAAATCCAGGCTGCTTTCCATTCAAAGCAAGTGAACACTGTCATTGAGATCAAAATGAGTGATATAACCTCCAAACACAATATTATGGAATGATTCAACAAGTGACAGAGACAAATAGGTGAGCAGAAAATTGGCTGGTTTAATTGGATGGTCCTTTGGGGGAGGAACTTCAGGTTTGCTGTTACTCACACCTTGAAGCTGAGAAAACCAACCTTCCCCCAAGGATTTTGATCTTTAGACATGCATAAGAGATCTCTGGGCATAAGATGCAGACATTACAACAGCAGGTCATCTCCTGAGCTGGCATGGAAAATAGTACAGTTCTTTTGGCTTTGGCAGCTTCACAGAGTGTCAGTGATTGGAATGGACCTCAAGAGAGGTTCAGTGCTGCTGCTGGAGCAGGAACACCCACATCAGGTCTCCTTCACACTGACTTCTGTGGAAACCCCTATTTTCCAGCTTGCACCCATTGCCCATTGTCCTATCATTGGAGGTCACTGAGAAGAGCCTGGTGCCATCCTCCTGACACCCTTTCCATATTTATAGACATGAATGAGGTTGCTTCCTTGACTTGATGTGAGCAATGAGAACTGTGATGCTGACCATTAATCACATGTTTGCCAACTGGGTACAGCCCAGTTACGAGACCTGGTAAGAAAAGATAATGTGCAATTTTGGAGGAAAAAGCTGGCTGACCACCCTTGGGAACCATTTAGGTGTTTAAACACAGATGTGTGTGAAAATCTTTCAGGGTTTCACAAGATAATGGCCAATAAGGCGATCCATATACTTTTGCAAAGACCATTGAGCTGTTGAAGCAGGTCCAGAGAAGGACCACAAAGATGATCAGAGGGCTGGATCATCTCCCTTATGAGGATAGGCTGAAGGAGTTGGGGTTGTTCATCTTGGTGAAGAGAAGGCTCATAGTACCTCATAGTAGCTTCTCAATACCTGAAGAGGGGCTACAGAAAGGTTGGGGTAGGACTTTTGAATAGGGTCCAGGATGGCAGGACTAGGATTAANTGGATGAGGCACTGAGCAACCTGGTATAGTGGGAGGTGTCCCTGCCCATGGCAGGGGGCTTGGAACTAGATGATCTTGAAGGTCCCTTCCAACCCAAACCACTCTATGATTCTATAAAGTGAGAACACTCAATGGCTGCTATGAGGAACCCAAAACCCACTGTTGACCTCCTGTACAGAATGGAGAAACACATTTAGAAGTTCTGAGAAGCAGAAGCAAAGCAAGAGCAAGCAAATGGGAGTAAAGGAAATTATATATAGGAGCAATATTTAAGTTGAAAGAATAATGATTGGGAGTAGGAGGAAATGAGAAGAAGCTCGGGGGAGGAAGGGATTACATGGAGCAGATGTTCCTTTTGTGATATGTATAATACTAGCACTAAAAAATCCACTTCAGAGTAGGACATGGCCTGGTGTGGATGAGGAGCTGCTGTTGCTGACATCAGTGGGAGCAAATGAACTATGGTGTGGGGGCACAGGACAAGGAAATGAAGCAGGGAATAGGAGATGGCTGGAGAATGAGAAATAAGTGGTTTAAGTCCCCTTTTGTACAGATTGCAGGGAGAGTGTGGTGTTTTCTGGTGAAAGGAGGCAGGATTCAGCAGTCTTGCTTGATGGACACTGGCCTATGGTCCTGAGAAAAAAAACAACTTGAGCTTCCCCTTGTGTTTGTTCCTATAATTCACATCCACTTGCATCTGTTCTCTTCATTACTTTCCAAACAGTAAAATGAAGGTGACTGAACCCTTAGTTTTTAGCCTGAGATTGTCTCCTTTAATTTTGCTGGGTTTGCTGGGATTTGCACTCTGATTTAGACGAAGATGCTCTAATACCAATCCTACAAGGTCTCAGTGATTCACACAAATGGCTCACAGACTCACTGAGAAGTAAGGCAGGCAAACCCTGCTAATAACAGAAAGCATCGAGCACCACCAAATATTACCCAAACCTTGTACCATAATTCCAGCTGTATTATCACTAAGCTCTGTAAAGGCCACTGCAATATCCAAAATGCCATAAAAATCTTTCAACCTTTTTTGGCTTAAAAACTTTGAAGCTTTGGTGCTGCCTGGACAGCTGCCTAAGAGCTCGAAAATTGTCAGTTCAGCACAGGGTGATCAGACACAATAACTAGAACTTTTAGCAGAGTATGTCACAGGCTAAGAAATAAGAGTGAAATCCTCCTGAGGACAGGCTGAAGGAGTTGGGGTTGTTGAACCTGGGGAAGAGAAGGCTCAAGGGGGACCTCATAGTAGCTTTTCAATACCTGAAGGGGCTACAGAAAGGCAGGGGTAGGACTTTTTAATGGGGTCTAGGATGGCAGGACTAAGAGTAATGGATGCAAATTGGAAGAAGGTAGATTTAGGGTAAGGATAAGAAATAAGTTCTTTAGTGTGAGGGTGGTGAAACACTGGAAGAGGTTGTACAGATAGGTTGTGGATGCTCCCTCAATCCCTGGAGGTGTTTAAGGCCAGGCTGGATGAGGCATTGAGCAACCTGGTGTAGTGGGAGGTGTCCTTGCCCATGGCAGGGGGCTTGGAACTAGATGATCTTTAATGTCTCTTCCAATCCAGATCATTCTATGAATCTGTGATCCTGAACCCGGGGACTTACAGAGTCAGCTCTTCACTCTCTGAGTTTTGTAGCATCTAGATACATATTTTAAAAATATGATTGTGTAATTTATATAACTGTGTTGGCCTCTTGGCAAAAATTATTTGTTTATATGAAAAGCTGTTATGAGAGTATGTCAAGAGTAAATGCTCCAAAAAACACATGCAATTCTTCTTGCAAGAAAATAGCTATGGAAATGTCCCATTTTTTAAGCAGCTGTAAAATATTTCACCCCATGGTGTTTGTTTCTTTGTTTTGCAATTCATTTGGATTCCAGAACTTATTTGAAACCAATCCCAGGACTTCAACAATGTACAGATAGTTAGTCACTGTGGCTGCATCTTATTTAACCTGGTGAAAAGCTTTCAAAGAGCTGGTCCTTAAGAGTGATCCCAGTTGTACTGGGCATTACTATTGGTACTTTTCAGTCTGAGATGATTCTGGCTAGTGTTTGTAATCCTGGCTCAGATTTTCCCTGATGGCTCATCCTCCAAAATTCTTCTGGGGTGTAATTTACCCAGATGCTCAGTTTCCACTTGTGATTCACAGTTCTACTAATGAAATTAGTTTATTTCTAAAAAAAACCAACAAAAAAAACCTGGCTTGCACTGCAGGATGCTAATGCCTCTTCTTTTTGGCATTGCTGGATCTAAGCAATAAACAAAGGCTGCCACCCAAAACCAAATAGAAAGTAGCAGGGAAGTGAAAGAGTACAGCTATGTGAAAGTAGCCAGAATTAATCCTCCTGGAAATGTCCTAATAACAGGAACACCCCATTCATGAGTGGATCTCATCCCACCAGGAGAAGAATTAAAGTGTGCAGCAAAGCACTTGTAGGGCTGAAATGCAAGCAGACAGATGGAGCTGCAGCCTAAATACAGACAAACTTACAAAACAAAACTGCTTGAGAAATAACTTCAAGCAGCAGAAGTCTACCAGCAGGGAAAGGTGATTTATAAGGTTTGTTTAGAACAGGGCAAAACTAAACACTCTTTGCAATCCCCTGGCTTTCTGGGGCAGACAGGGTTTTCTGCACCAACTCTTCCTCTGGGAAACACAGGGAAAGATATTTCAGAAGTCCTGTCTAGACACAAGCAGTGAAGGATGTAGAAAGTAATACTATAATGTATTGAGTCAAAGGTGGGTCATAGCAGGGAAATTCAATCATCTCCCTCAGGATTGATATACATAAATAAGTAATTAAAAGAGATCTTTGAGAGATCATGCATGCTGAGAACTGCAAAAGGAAACTACCTTCTTTATCTTATTTCTGCCAAGTGGAGAGCTTCACTTCTATGGGTTTTCTTCATGTTCTGCTACCAATTTATGGAGAATTAGAATCCCTCTTCTTGAACAGCTGTTTCCTTTGGAAAAGAGTTTCCCTTCTTCCCCACTGCAGTTTCTCCATGCCCAGAAGTGAAACCTTCCCGCATTAACTTGCTGTGTCATGGTTGGAAAAAGATGAACAAGCTGTCCAGAGAGGTGGTGGAGGCCTCATCATGCCTGGAGACATTCATTAAGGCAAGGCTTTGTACCCCAAAAAATGTGGCTCTGGACAACAAGATTTAAACATACAACTGAGTACTTCTCTGTGCTCCTCTGCACTGCTCAGCCAACTCTCAGACGAAGGAACAGCAAAAGGGACCACTATCAAGCACTACCAAAGGTTCTTAGAAGGTCCTCAGCACTTTCCTCCTCAGTTATGAATGTAGGACCACTGAGCACACTCCTTATGCTTGTACTTACCAGGGAGGATAGGGCTTGGAGCAACAGGACGAGAGACAATGGTTTTGAATCTAGAGCAGGACAGGGTTAGGTTAGACATTAGGAAGAAGTTCTTCCCTATGAGGGTGGTGAGGCACTGGAAGAAGTTGCCCAGAGAGGTGTCTCCTGGCCTGGAGACATCCAAGGCCAGGTTTTCTGAGGCTCTTGAGTGACCTGATCTAGTGCAGGGTGTCCATGCTCACTGCAGGGGCTTGGACTAGATGGCCTTTAAAGATCCCTTCCAACCCTATGATTCTATGACCTGAACACAAATGCTGGTCACTGGAGTTGGAAGAAGATAACTTCTGAGTCTGGTTTTGTGCAAAAGATCTGCTCTCTGCTGCAGACAGAATCAGAATCATAGAGTCATAGAACGGTTTGGGTTGGAAGGGACCTTCAAGAACATCTAGTTCCAACCCCCCTGCCATAGACAGGGACATCTCCCAGTAGATCAGGTTGCTCTCCACCTCCAGCCTCCCTCCCAAGCCCTGACAGTTGAGAAGAGCTGCTCCTGCACCAGAGGTCTTCTTTCTCAGCTCAGTAGGGCATGGGGGTCATGGGAGCACTTTGGCACATGTTTGTGCCATGTGAGGGTCAATGCTGGTGTTTGCTTTTGATCTAGTAGTCACTACCTTGGACTCATACCTCGTTCTAACCTCCTTTTGTGTTGCAGAAGATGTATTTAAATGATGGATAAAGCAGGATGTCTATCTGGTGGGTGCCAGCACTCAAATAACACTTAGAGCAATCTGTGCTGTGCAGTGTAAATAGCTGTGGCCTTAATTTTTTAATCCTTCATGTGTAGTCTCAGTACACAGGCTTTGCAACACGGATCATTATTTTTTCCACTCAGTGCTCAGCCAATTTGGGCTCATTTTTGTTCCTGGAGATCTCTAGTGTGTATTTTACATGTCTGAAATAAATATACCAGCTGTAATTGGATCCTAACCAGACAGCACTAAACAATCGTATTTTTCACTGATGCTCAACATTTATTCCTAATATGAGTGGAAGGTTCTTCTGTGTGCTTTAGCCAATAATTAATACAAGGCAAAGGACTATCCAGGATCTCATTCCTCAGACTCTACTTTCTGTGTGAACTGTAGACTATAAATAAGTAAAAAAACCTTACCAAGAAAAATAACTTTAATTTACACTGTAACCCAACTGGAGAATCTGCAGGAAGCCATGCCAAGAAAATGTTCAGAAAAAAAAAAACAACCCAGCCAATAACTTTCCATTTATCATTTGCTTAGTCACATTTAAAACATTTGAAATGGGTAATATCTTTTCCTGTAGTTCAGGGTTTTTTTTCTGAAATGCTGCCTTTCTGTTCAGGATGGAAAAGCTATTATATTGATCGTCATTTGCTTTCCGTGGCCTCATGTTTCAGGATATAATTAAAATATGAAAAAACAACCCCCACAATTTCTTGGGCTGATGCATAGAAGATTTGCCACCCATTCTCACTGACTATTTCTGCTTCTCTAATTGACTGATGGGAATGGCCCTACCATTTCATCTCTCCTCTCCTCTCCTCTC
>VZTY01034849.1:0-138232 GCA_013400935.1 Turnix velox
ATTCTGTGATTCTGTGACACTCCTAACAGCAGGGACCCTTTCCTCTCCCTGATCTGTACAGTCCATATAAAATCTTGGCTCAAATTTGATGTTGAATATTTTCATCCTTTCAATCCACTATGCTGTATTCAGCCTGTAAGGATGCACTTATCTGATGTTCATTTCTCTACTATTTAATTTTAAAAAATGCTTTAAATGTTGGTCCAAGTCAGGCAAAGTCTTTAAGAATATTATATTAATTTCAAGTTATATATATCCTCATAATTCCCAGGTTGCAAAGAAATCTTGTTTTAGTAAGCACCCTGATAAACAATTATATAGGTCCAGTGGGAGTTTATCACAGTGCCGTTAGGTTGTTTGTGCTTCTGAGGTTTCTCAACAACTATTTATAAAACTCTTTAACCTATTTCAATTTTTTCCCTATGTTTCCTGAAGCATAGATTCTCCTTTTATAAATTTCATAGAGTTTACATACATTTTAACTCTGGTGGAGCATCAACAGTTATCAAACAGCCTTTGCCTATTATATTCAGACTCCTTCATGTGGACCAATAGATATCCCCTGTAGGACCATAACTTACAGGTATGACTGAATCAGATTGAATTTTAACTGCTTGGCACCATTATTACAACAGCTGTTCCTATTCTCCTCATCCACAAGACAGACATTTCTCAGAAATCATGCATTAATTTCTGATTTTTACATGACAGCAAGAGTTGAAAAGATCATGTGCTGCAATGCTGCATGTATGATCTAGGAACGACTGAAATTCCTGTTGAAGAGTTGATTCAGGACAAACAAGCCTGGGAGACATGATGGGAGTACACACAGTCCAACTTTAGCCAGCACAGGCTGAGAGACATCCCTTCATAGGGCCTTAAAGCAGGATCCTACCCAAGGTGGTCACAAGTGTCCTCTAGAGGACTGTATCTTTTTCTACCAATAAAAGATGAACTTTAGGGTAAGACTAATAGGATACCACCCCAGTGTCCTATATAACATGTTTATTTTTCAGTCAGATCTCTATAGCAGGTTAGAGATGAAAATCTATCCACAGCCATGACTTCCTAGAAGATGCTTCCCTTCCTTCTTCTGCTTGACCCTGAAAATCATTTCCACTAATGTAACAGCTGACGTGTGTGCAGACTCCCCACAACAGCTAAAGCTCAGACAATCAGACTATAAGCAGACTGTTTGTTTCGAATTAAAGAAAAACTTCCTTGAGTCATTCCTTTTAAGCCAAACAGACAACATTAAAGGAAACAAAGAATAATCTGCTTTGGCTTAAAAAGGGTAATGAAAAAGTGCCAAATAGATTTTCACTGATATTGCAAACTGACTTGAAACAGACTGGCTATACTATGGTCTGCAGAGGCTAAGTGGCATTCACTGCCGTAGATTTAAATTACAATCTCCTAGAATCTACCCTACACAGGTAAGGTATCTATTCCTGTACAGATTGCTTCAATGAGCAACAATTCAATCTAAAGTCTTTTGACTTTGGGTGCCCATCCTGCTTAAGCATGCTCCACAATCCTTCAGGTAGTTCCTAAGGTAGTTCCTTAGCCAACTGTCCTGCCTGCACATCCGGGAGATGCTCTCCATCTTAGAGTGAAAGATAACATACATCATTTGGCTTTTCTCAGCCAGCCAGCCAAGCTCCCTGAATCATGCACCTCTCAGCTCAAAACTGGAACTCTGAGATTCAGAGCAGCAGCACAATTTCTGAGGAGTCACACCAGAAGTCAGGTGGTGTAAGGATCCCTCTACAATGTTTTGCAGTTTAGGTGGTCCAATCCATAAGAAGCAATAGAGTTTATAAAAGATTTTTTGACAGAGTTTGCATCATGCTTTAAAATAAGCAAACGGAAGCAGGAGTCACCAAACCATCTAGGGTAAAACAACAACCTTTCCAAATATCCCATCCAACTTGAAATAGACATCCTAAAGTTTTTTGAAATTTATCTATAAAGGTAAATATATCAGTAAAGAAGAACTGAATAAAATTTGGAATGTAACAACACTTTACTAACGTAACAAAGAAATTCAAGAAACAACAAAAAATTAGGTATGCTTGTACTACTGGAGTCCTGACCTGACCAGCTTGTCTCCTATGCCAGACTGACTAGCCACTGATTCCAATGCAAGAAAATAAAATCCACTTCTGTCTAAAGTTTCTTAACAGACACAATTTTAAAGATGAACCATTTAATTTAAGGAAGATAAACACAGAAATCTAATCTATATGCTTCCAATTTCTCTCGTCACAGTATCAGTTTAAGACCCCTTCTTTTGTTTCAGTACCATGCACCTTGATGTGGGACCAGAACAGGAAGCAGATATGCCAAATGACTGGAAGAAAGGCTATGCTTGTGGTACTCCTAACCACACCAAATGCAAAGAGTACAAAGAGCTCATTCTCTCATGCCTCCCAAACCTATTTCCACCCCAGAGGACTATAGAAAAGCCTCAGATAAACATCCAGATCTTTGATTGTTTATTCAAACTGAACACTTCACAGGTTTTTGGAGACTAGCCCATCACTTAAAGGAATAAGAAAAACTTCCTATACTCAAAACTGGAGAGCTTTTTTCTCCTTCACGGCCATGATCAAATAGCTTTTATTCTCTCTCTTATTTTCAGATTTCTTCCAGACAGAAAAGAGGACAAGTTCACTGATTCAGGTGACTTCTCCTTTTAGAATTTGCACAGATGAACATAAACAAAACCAAACAATTTGCAAACTCGGTCCAAACAAATCACACAGAGAGACTAATGCTATAGGTCAAATTCCATTCCTGAAACAATTTTTACCCAAAGCCAGATGGATAACTAACCTTAAAAAAACATGCGAGCCCAGGCTGCTGGTAAAGAACCTCCTGTGCAGCATGTTGGCAAGGAGAGGACAGAGCTGCTGCTGCTGTTGGGAGCACGCTCCACCATCCACTGTTGGTCAGGCTGGGGTGGCCTCTGCTTTATAGGGACCCCTGTGCTGAGGTCACAGCTCGGTGCCTGGTGACACCTGTGATGTCACAGCCCTGTCACCCCACATCACTGGGACCATGGTGATGGCCAAGGCAGGCAGGGCTGGGGGTGTGTGGGGTGTGCTGTGTCATCACTTCCAAATCCAACAAAATTAAAAATCTGAGTTGGGGGCTTCATTTTGCTGTCTTTGTCCTGTTCCCAGGGACTTTTTAATAGGGTCCAGGATGGCAGGACTAAGAGTAATTGATGCAAATGGGAAGAGGTGAGATTTAGGTTGCCCAGAGAGGTTGTGGACGCCCCCTCTCTGGAGGTGCTCAAGACCAGGCTGGACCTGGCACTGGGCAGCCTGATCTAGTGGGAGGTGTNTACGTTACTGTCAAGGCAGAAGATACTCCAGACCAAAAAAAAGTGTTTTTCAGAAACAGACATGCAAAAATCATTAACAGATTCTGATTCTCCAAGTACACTTGGACAGTGAAGGGGCTACTGACTTTAAGGATAAGCAACATTTAGAAATTTTCTTCCTCTACCACCCATCCCTGTCAGGCTTTCCAATTTTAAACAGAGAAAGCTACTAAAAGTTCAGGATTATTTATCCTGAACTAGACTTTCTGGGCTGCTCTCAGTGACTCACAAATCATATACTTAACTCTGATGCCTGCAATAACAGTTCAGTGACAGGCTCCACAAAAAACACACACACAACAAAGACATGACAGGGAGAACTCTGCCTCAAAGGCTAAATTCTTTCTCTCTGGCCAGTGGCTGGTGTCAAGAAGCCCATTAAGCAAGAGTGTTGGCTGTGTGCAGTTTCAGTATATGATCTTTGGCCAGACCAGAGGAAAGGTCTATGTGATGTCTGAAAGTCCATTCATGTTTTCATACCTCCACAAAGACACAAAGTCAGTTGGAGCTAGATGAATTGCAAAGTACTACACGGTTGCCTCTTAACAAAGCTAAAAGGTTTGTTCTCCCAGGAACATACAAGGAGAAATCCATTAATTGGGATACAAGATTTAAGATGTACATTTTATCCCAAGACTAGATAATCTGAAAATCAAGGTTAACATGGCTTTTAGGCAAACTAAGTTGACAGGCAGGTGTCCCAGCTCAATATGTATTGAACAGGAGAATAAAGATCACTGAAGCATGAAAGGCACAGCATAAGAGTAGCTATGAATCTAATTACTCAAGTAATTGGATGAAAAAATATTCCCCACCCATTATAAGGAATGGCCTTTCTAAAGTAAACTAACATATAAGATGTCAATATATAATAATCACCAATATGTAGAATAGCTCTTGGATTTTGTAGAATCAATGTATCTCCCTAGTAGTGCTGTAAACTGCTTCCTTTGTATGGGTCTCTAGATCATCCCTTAGAGAACCTTCACTCAGAAGCCCTATTAAAAAGAAATCTCTAATTGACTGATGTTCACAATTTATTAAGCCAAAGCAGCATTCAAGACTGTCCCATTGTCCAGAACCTTGCGGCAAATTCAAGAGCCCATTGTCATCCTCACACGAGGCACTCAGTCTCTTCTGGCAGGGTGGCAATGAAGATCTTGTACCTCTGTCAGTAGTTAATGCTGGCAACGTTAACATTTAAGCTAAGCTTTCCTGAGATAATTATTGAATAAATAGTTCCTCCTGTTCTGATTTTCTTTAAGGCATGTTACACACAGCACCTCTACAGCCAGACAGTAAAACCATAGAACTGAAATAAACCACCCTTCTCCAGTGCACAGGCTGCCATTCAAGACTTTTTTTCTTTTTCTTCTTGACCACATTTTAGTTCCATTTATTTTTTGAGTGAAAAGTGAAGAAGGAAGTAAAGGGGGAATTTGGCTTGCATTGGTCTGAATCGGCAAGGGTCAGAAATGCTTTCTGACAAGCCTGGTTCTCTTCAGAAACAAAGATTTTTTTTCCAAGCAGCTTCTCCTGAGGCAAAAAGTGATGTAAAGGCTGACTGACAGGTTGTGTGGCTCTGAATATATGAAGAACACACATATGTTAATTTTTATTTTTGTTTTTCTTTCTCTATTTTTTTTCCCCCCTCCCTCGCCCCTTAGAGAGGATTTANTTGTGTGGCTCTGAATATATGAAGAACACACATATGTTAATTTTTATTTTTGCTTTTCTTTCTCTATTTTTTTTTCCCCCCTCCCTCGCCCCTTCGAGAGGATTTAAAGACTCGTTCCGGGGCCTGAACTTGCGGTCTGCCGGATCTTTCCCGGGCCCTGGCAGCCTGACAGTCCCAGGGCCGAGGCCTCGCTTTAATAAACGTCTCGGAGTCAACGAGAGCCATTTTTCACCCGGCGGTTGGCAGGCGCGAGGGCACCATCCCCACGCGCGCAGCGACACCTAGCGGCCACACACAACGGCGCTCGGCCACGCTCCCCTCCATGAGGGGACTTCTACAGCCGAAGACTTTGTGTTCTCTACGCCTTCACGTGCGATTCACAACGTTCTCAAGTGATGTCCGATGTTTCCCCTCATGAGGGAAGCAAAAAAGTGGCGGGCGGGGGGGATATTTTGAAAGATAAAAAATTTGATCTATTATAAAATCCACAACATGGCATAGATTATCATAACATTGCCACAGAAAACACTAGAAGAGCATGAATGAAAGCTGCAAGCAACACAGGAATTTTAAAGGCAATATATGCTGGTCAAAGGGCTGGAGCAACTGCCCTATGAAGACAGGCTGAAGGAATTGGGGTTGTTCAGCCTGGAGAAGAGAAGGCTCAGGGGGNCCAGGCTGGACAAGGCACTGAGCAGCCTGATCTAGTGGGAGGTGTTCCTGCCTATGGCAGGGGGGTTGGAACTTGATGATTTTTAAGGTCCCTTCCAACCCAAACTATTCTATGATTCTATGTTTTGAAAGGAATAAAGTCTCCGTAAAGAGAGGTGGTTGAGACATTCCTCCGAGACATTCAAGGCCAGGCTTGATGAGGCACTGAGCAACCTGATCTAGTGCAGGATGGCCCTGCTCACTGCAGGGGGGGTTGGACTAGATGACCTTGGAAGGTCCCTTCCAACTGTATGATTCTCATGACAACATCCAGAAAAGAGACAACTCACTGCACAGCTGGCTAGGGATTTGTACTGGATGGAGTTCAACCATGGGAGCCATAGCAAAAACTTGCTGACTGTATCCAATTGAGATACAGCCTAGCACCCTGCCTTATATCTAGCCCTAATAAGCTCTGACAGTTCACACTGGGTTTAAGTAAATAGATGGCTGCCAAAGAATCATTTCCAGTTACTGTCAAACATGGTTGGAGACTGTATTTACTTTTTTAAAGACAATTATTGATCTGCTGTTCAACAGTGGCCATCCATTTCATTTATCCCTTGTGCCCCTAAGAACAGTGTCACAAGCTCCTAGTTTAATGGAATTAGATGATTTGGGCAATTTCCAGTTCCGTGTGAGTTCCTTTAACTCCTCTGCTGCCACATGCCTTTCCCTCACCTTGACTTAGCAATAGCCCTGCAAAACCTGCCTGAACCTATCTCTTTCTTGAAGTCTGTAATGTGTTCTCAGACACTAGAAGTTCAGAGGTAAAAGTATTTCAGCTCCTGATCTCAGAAAAATAGCACACGAATCAAGCAAGCCATGAAGCATAACAAAAGAATCAGGCTATTTCTCATCATGCCATTGCCACAGTTCCATTTAAGATGACAGCAGAGGGTTGAAGAACCATAATTTAAACAGGGCATCTGAATTAGCACTGAAGGAAATATCCATTACTTCTGAATAGAATTTACTTTTAGACATGTTAACTGACCTTGGTTTTCATCAGCATTTGTGTGATGAAAGTTTCCTTCATGCAAGTGTTTAGAGAAAACAACTTTGTGGCCCGCTACTCCATTTGACTGACAACAAAACAGAAATGTATTCTACAGAGAATTAAATTCTTTTTGTAGAGGAAAAGAAGCTTTAATATTCTACCTTCTTTTTAGAGAAAATACTGTCGAATACTACTATGTTTCTTGTAAAACAAACAAAATACAAACAAAAAAAATCCAAACAAACTAAACCAAAACACAATAAACCCTTCCAAAAGAACACAGATTATTCCAACAGGTCCACAGATCTTCAAGACTCACTGAATAAATCTCATTAGATTTAAGAGGTCACATACAAAAATAGCACCAACACCATGTAAGTTAGACAACCAATTATGTAGCTTAAGTAGTTCAGCATTTAATAGAATGACAACAGGGAAGAGACAATGATTCACTGGCTAAAATGTATCTTATCTACACTTTAAGCAGCATGGGGAAGGAAAAAAAATAAAAACACTAAAAATATTTAATAGGAAGAAAGTAGCATTGAAAACATTTTTCAGCTGTGATCTCTATGGCTGTTCTTCACTGCTTTGTATTAAATTAATGCACTTCTATCTGTAAAACACTCACTGACATGAACGACCTATCCAAAAAGACAGATTATCTGTCCTTCACCACTCCAAATTCCTTTCCATTGTCACCTGAACTCAGCACCTCCAGAACTGAGCTCCAAGAATATAAAGCTAGAGGAATTGCAACCACAACTGAGTCTGGAAATTATTATATTCTTCCATTAAACTTGCTATAGAGAGTGGTCCACCTAGTCTGCTTTTATCCTGTTTTTCTGAGTGATGTATTTATCTAAGGTGATCTTTGTATCCTCAGAGATTTTGGAACTTCTGTATTACTACATCAAACCAGCAGCCTCTGCCGTAGCAGCTCCCACAACTGGTCACATGCAGACTAGAAGGAACACTGCTATTAAGTTGGCTTTTACTGTCCTCACAGCCATTGCATATTCTCTAGCAGCCAGCAAGCAGACCAGATGAAGTCTTACTTCTTACTATGACTATGCAAATGTGTTCCTTCAAAGTCACTAATAGAGTGCTAAAATGCAACTCAGTGTTACCAGCACCAACATAAGTGTCCAAAACTAAATTCTCACTTCAAAAATATTAGATTTTAACATGCTACTCTTTAATCGCAGGGTCTATTACCTGTGATTTTGAAGCACTGATAGGATAAGAAATAAGTAGGGCAGAAAAGATAACTATTTTCATATATTTATAATTGCAATCACTATCTTGAAAGTGAGTAGGTGTGAAAACAGAATATAATAAATACAGAAGCCTTACTGAAGAGCTCTATATATGATGGATCTTAATAAATAGTAGGTAAATACTTTGCCCTCAGTAAGGTGCAAGTTATGAATGTCAGTGGTTTTGTTGCATAATATTACACATTATTCCTTTCTTGAGTTGGCTTAACCACAACAATAACACCACATGGAATATTTTTTTTTTCCCCACAAACTGTTTCTGTCATTGCAATTTATTTTTCGTTTCTACAGAACTGTCTAGAGCATTTGATTCCATGCTAGATGTTTTAGGGGAAGAAAAGGTTAACAATACTTTAAATTTACCAGGGCTATACTGCCCCTTCCAAGACTGTAATGTTTTAGAAAGCAGACTATTTAGCAACTGATACACATCTATTCTTAATTATATTTTAAGTGAAAATAACCAGTGAACCTTACAATGAAAAAAGAATACAGGTCAGGGAACAATGAATTTGTCAACTGAATTTACCAATTAGTGGTTCTTCTCCTTCCAACAGCTTCACTGGAGGAAAAATTATACACCAGAAAATGTGACATTATCTTGCTGAAATTTAAGTGGATACCCCTTTATTTCACTTATTTCCCTGATCCATATTTCACTTCAGTGAATAAAACCCTAATATCTGAGATTCTATAAAATGTTTGGGTGACATACATTCCTATACTCTTCACTTAAAACTTCACAAATCTCTCTGCAATGCAGAGATCAGCAAACAAATATTTTCAAGTTGCAAACTGTTAATGCGCTTACACAAGGCAATGCTGATTCCTACATGAAAAAATGGGGGCCTTGAGAAGTAAGTCTTAATCCCAGTAGACAGACAAAAGGCTCAAAATATTTGGCATGCAGGGAATGTTGCTCACCTGTTACTTCTCAAGGTCAGAACTTGCCATAACTTACACAGACAACAGCAATGCAAAACACACTTATATGATAATGTAGTTTTTTGGGGGTAGAGCTACTCAGGCTGCTCAGCACCACTGCAGGGGAAGGGAGGTCATCTTGATGTTTCTCCAGCCTACCTTCCCTGACTGCAGGAACTACAGAGATGAAGGAAGCAAGAATACGAGGCTCTCCAGTGTTACAACTAAGCATTCTGAGAAAAGAATCCTCACTACTGAAAGAAAGGTGCTCACACATTACAGTCTTAGAAGGGGCAGTATAGCACTGGTAAATTTAAAATATTGTTAACCTTTTCTTCCTCTAAAACATCTAGCATGGAATCAAATGCTCTAGACAGTTCTGTAGAAAAAAGAAATTGCAATGACAGAAACAGTTGGTAGGGAAAAAAGAATATTCCATGTGGCATTACTGTTGTGGTTAAGCCAACTCTACACTACTGCTTGTGTTAGCACTTAACTTAGTTCATATGCTTGTTTTGGTTATTATTGGGTAAAATTTTACCTCATATCAAAAGTCTTGGATTACTCTTTATTGATCCTTCTGCAAAAAGGACACTGAAAAAAGGAGCAATTATTTTAATCTGATCACTAGGAATTATTCTGTTTAATTGTTTCTTGACAAAATTGGATGTATAAAAAATAAATAAAACCACAACTCATATAAAAGGTGATCAGTCAGGAAACAGGCAGACACTCTGTCACACCAAATCTGAATTTTCTTTGCTAAAAGCTACATAACTATAAACTTCCCTACAATATACTCCTTTGGAAAGCCTACAGAAAATACTGTATACTCTCTCCAGCACTGAAGTGTAAAGGGTTATCGTTTCATCCATGCTGTTGCTTTCAGTTGCACATCAAGAAATCAAGCCTGTAGCTTCTAGAAACACAAGATTTTGGCCTACACACAAAGTCAGACCTCACAATAGTTGTAACGAAGCTGATTTACTTATTTACATTAGTGAGAGTACAATACAGTTATCTCTGCTTACACATCTTACAATGTTATCTGAAGCATCAAAGGACCAAGTATTTTTTTAAAACGACAAACAAACAGATTTCTTAGAGATTCAGCCTTGAAGTCATGAATGCAGGACTAATTATTTTAAAAGACAGTTAAAATACTGAGATAACTCCTCAGCTGCAGAGGATAAAACAAAACCATGAACTCTAAAGACTGCCCCAAAAGCTTGAGGGAAATAAAAATAACTTATTTTCACCACAATAGTACATGGCTGCAGGTATAATTGGGAAGGTATCTTCTCATTCCCTAATGAAATATGATGCCCTAAAACTGCAGGTCCTCCCACTTTGTTCCCTCCGGCCTGGTTCCAAGGTATGCATCCTTGGTGTACACTAAGTGAACCTCAAGTGTATGACATTCTTGCATAGATTTTATTTAGAAGACAACTCAGGTGGTAGCTAAAGATAGCTTGTTGCGAGTGGTGGTCTGCACAATGAAGATACCAAGGCTGATGCCAGGCCACAACTGTCTCTGCCGTAGCATTTAGACAACTTTCTGTAGGAAACTGAATGAAACTAATTTGACCTGGATTTGTACAAACTTGTGATTGGTTTCTCTAAGATCTAATGAAACCCAAACAATCTCTGAAATGTACTACGATGCCTCCCTCTTGAGCACATTCCTGAAAGTCTAATGCACAAGCTCAGCCTGCAGCCTTTTGGTCATAACAGCTAATAATAACAATTCGCTTCCATATTTTCCTAAAGCTTGTGGACACCTCATTCCTTTATATCTGCTACTTCTCTGACAAATTCTGCTTAAGTTTTTCCAAGAGTTTGGACTTCATGAGGATGTCCAGAAAGACAAACTAGGTCAGAGGCAGACACTATGACCGCATTTAGCCTCTTCCCTAGGCAATAAAGCTAGAACAGAGAACTTGTTGCAGAAAAACATCCTGAACTTGAATGTCTCTCAGTTTTAACATAAATCACAAACTGAATTAAGTAAAATTTACTTTGAATTGTGCATCTGAGCACTGCAATTCATCTGAGCTCTAGAGTTTAAAACACTGACAAGAATGTACTGTATTTTTAATTCCAATCTATTTCAATTACACTTTTATAATGGCAGAATAATGGCAAGATTAGTCTATTTCATCATGATTAAAACTTGATTAACATATTAAATAACCATTGTACACTAATTAACTCCCTTAAATGCAGTTTCCCATAGATTGTTATACTTTGGTAGACTTCTAATGAAAAAGCTACTATCATTATTATTACTAAAACAGTTTTACAATGGACTGAACACCTAAAGGTATGATATTGATAGGCTGTTTAGGAAAACTTTATTTCGAAAGAAATTTGTAGATAAATTCTAGCATAAACAGAAAAGAATACATGATTTAGGAGAGACACTTCAAACATGCCCCATACAATGTGAAAATTGTGAGGATACAAGATTAACACTTAAATTTTTACAACGTTGCGATAGCAGTTTCACAACAATAGAAAACACTAGGCAAGGCTTTTAACCACTGGCTAAAAGCTGTTGTGTCAACATCTTGTAGTGACTTTTTATTCCACCTTGAATACTTTCAACATCTAGCTTCCTCTGTCATGAGCACTCGTAAGAACTCACATAAGTCAGCAGAAGTTCATTTCTCCATCATCCCACATCCCAAAACTCCCAACCAATACGCCTCTGTCACATCCCCTGAGTACATTAGGGGAGAGGGTGTGTCTCTTATTACACCATCAAGGATGTCTGTGCTTACCGTGTGATTGAGTATCTGCACCCTGTTCCTGCCTCCATGAGATCCAAGATAGGCTATTGCACACATTGATATCCCAGGATACTGAGAGGTCTGTCTTTGTGGATGCAGATATTCTGAATATTTTCATACAGCTCGGCATAAATGTAAATGTCAGCAACAAGTACCTTTGCCAGCTTTCCATGGCATATATGCACATACATGGACAAAAGGGATTGTTTCTGAACATGATCTCTGCCTCCAGGCTTTAGGACAATGCCTTTTTAGTGGTCTCCATACAAACTTTGGTTGAAGTTACATTACTAATTGGCAGAATTTTTTAATTAGAGGGCCAAATGGCAACCCTAATGCACAGGATATACAGTCATTGGCTTTTACTTTGAATTTCTTTTATTGTAAAGAATAAAATAATCCACAAGGGGAGGAACTAGTTAATACAAAAGCATGATAACTACTTCAATCCCTGGGTATAAACACACAGTAATTAATCAATTAATGTACCATATACACATCAAGGAAAAGATATAGTATATATGATGAAGTCAGCATATTCCTTTATATAGTTTTATGAATGATCTAATGTTGTTACTTGCTCAAGTTACTTCAGTTTTACAGCAGTACATAAACAGAGAGTAGAATCATAACAGTGAAACAGCTAGGCCATATTAATGAAAAAAAGGCAATTGTTTTATATGGACATAAGAGATTCCTATATTCATTGCAGAATAAAAACCCATCATAGATTTGCACAGTCAGGGCCCGAATCAGAAAAGTAAACTTATTCAGCAAGGGCCCTTAACAATTAATTATGTATTCATGCCCACATAACTTTAACACATGTTCACAACTTAACACTAGCATGAATGCATTTGGGAATAAGAAAAATTCTGCTGAATTTAGGAATAAGTTAAAATGGTTACAAACACTTGCTAGCTTTCAATGCTTTCAGGAATAGCTTTATCATTAAGGGCATTTTCAGGAACAATTAATTGCTTCTAGGGGAGCTCTTTCAGACCCTCTGATAAATGATTTCACATGTTACTATTCCTTGCCATCCCTTACAGTTCCAGTACACAATTCTTGGTTATGGCTTCATGAGAATATTTGCACATATGCACATACCCACACACATCATATGAATAAATTTGTTGTCTGCAAATGCAAAAGATGAACTTCAAGGAAGTTCAGTTTAGCTCAGACTTCTGCATATCCTCACAAAGGGCCAAAAACAGAATAGATATCTCTCAACATTAGTATCCTTTCAAAGTTTCAGAATTTCCTCTAAAACAGGATTTTATTCTTCTTTTTTTTTTTTTCAGTGCTTCAGCTAACAGAAGAAGATATATCAAAATGAATACATAAAGAAATAGAAGTTGTTTGTAAGAATTTTGAGTCTGCAAACCCCCAAGTTTGGTAACAGCACATGGTTCCCATGAAAGAATGTGTTCACCATCTACCTTTCCTATCTGCTGGCTTAAACTGTGAGTCCATGGAAATAAGTTATTTGATTCCTTGGAAAAAATTAAACTGAATCAATTTCTAGTTATCTTTGGTCATGTTCCTTAGATTAAAAAAACCAAAAAATTTTATTATTCCATAATTGGGTTTTCAGTTGAAGAAAAGATCATCCATTTATGATTTTGAACATTGCTATGCTTTATTTTCTCATATGAAGACTTCCCTTGATGTTTTGTGTACTTGTGTGGCATTGATTTCAGAATAAGCTTCTAAGTCAAGGTGTGATCAGTTATACAGACAGGCTCACTGCACTTTCTTATATCTGAAATATCCCTGGAGGCTTTTACCATTTCTCAGTGTCATAGATGTTTATCTTTATGGAGCTGAAATTCAAAATTACTGAACATAGAGTATATCAATTACTTCAAGTACACAATAATCACAAGATTCCTATAATCCAAAATAGATGCATATAAAAACTAGTCCACAGTCCACCACGGTCAAGATCCATCAAAAAGCTTTATTATTCCAAGATCACATGTTCATTATTTGCTATGACTTTCCTTTCAAAATGTTTGAGTAAGAAAAAAAGGCTTTTCTATAAAAGCCACCATAATAATTTTAAGATGGAATATATTTGGGACTTCATGTGTTGTATTGATATTTCTTCAAATGTTTGCATAAGTCATATAAGTGCAAAATCAATACAGGAAACCTATATATAAAGAAGGCAAACAAAAGCATTAACATCTCTAAACATAACCCAAAAAGAAATCTTGATGCTTCAAATAAATACCAGATGGAGGAATTAAAACCTGCTTAGAGCGGACGCACAAGTGTTGACTAAAATGGTGACAGATACTTCAATGTACAACTTGTAAACTCATGTCTCCCAAACATCCATCCTGTAGCCCAAACTGACTCAAAGTTCCATGACTCAATGCATTTTGACAGCTATAAGGTTAAATTATTAACATGAACTAAATTGCAAAGACACAGCCACCTATGCAAATTGACCCTGACCACACTAGTTTTGCATGGAACTAGAGCATACCACATCACCACAGACAATAACCAAAACAATATTTTAAAAAACCCAAAACCTCTATTATAAAGTTAAAGTTCATTGAAATCTCTAGAACTTGGGAGACATACAGATGCTTTGTAATTTTCAATTAGTAGTGGATTCATATTTAAACATAGATGCTAAACCACAGGACTGGGATTCGGGAAATAGGGGTTTCATTTCTGCTTGTGTCGTAGACATGAAACACGATTTTACATAAGCCACCAAATTCTTATTTCAGTTGGATACTAACGTACATATCCACAATTAGATATTATGTTAAGCAGAGCCTTAGAGCACCTTTGATCAGTCAGGACAAATCTTACTCCATCTCCAATCCTACAGCATTAAAGCATATATACAGGACACCTTTATTCTCCTTTTCCTCTTTGGACTGCTCACATTTCATAGCAAGGACCCTGCCACTGTGCTCTTGCCACTTTCTTTGCACATTACCCAGCATAAAAAGGTTAGATTATTGTAAGGCCTGGAGACCTTACATAAAGTGATGTAAGAGGAAGAACTTGGCATTACACACTATAGCAGAACCATTTCTTACCATTAGTAACAACCTTTGATAAAAGATAATGTGCCAGTGTACTCCTAGGGAATTTGGACAGTTTTCCAATTAATTTCCCAAAATTTATTGCAGAAACCAAATATCAGTAAATTATGCTTAGAGTATTTGGAACACATCCAAACTAATTTTCTTCTCCCCACTAGAAGAGACAGATGTCATTAAAATCTCACAACAAAAACATTTCTTAAAAGAACACTTGAAGCAATTGCCATTTTTATAAACCTTATTCATTCATTCTTCAGGTTTTTCCTCTGCTGATCTTGCTTCAGATGAAATGACCTGATAAAGGCAAGAAGCAGATACTCTAGACTTCCTGCTTAAGTACAGTTGACTACAAGGCACTTGATGCTAAAGTATCTCAAGAGCACTTATGAGACAGGGAGAGAGGAAGAGAGAAACACTCAGATTATTCATATACTTCTTTAGTATTTACAGCATTTTCCATAAAATGAGCACTTCACTACACAAAAATAAAAGTTCCTGATACCTATACAATTTCACTTTAGAGCAAATAAATAATGCAGCACTATTTGAGAACATCTGTGAGTCCTGCTTAGGTCTGTCAGGTTTTATTCAGGACTTGGGTCAAAAGTCTGGGAAAAAAGGTCATTCAAAGTCCACACGATGCAGTTCATAATATGGAAGAAAGATATCATGAACTGTGCTGTAGGAAGTAAGGCCAATGTTTTCCTGGTGTGGATCCTAAACACAACAGTTTTCTGAAATGACCTATACTATTTGTGGATTTGAAAGCAAAGGAGCAGTGCCAGGACCCTTGTGAAAAATTCTCATTTAATCTTCAGATAATATGAAGAAAAACACCCAGAAAAAACGCCCTTCTCTCCAAAATTGTTGCTTCTTTCTTACAACCCAGAGTTGGTCTGCACTGACATCTACAATTATATCAAGGACTGCAGTACAAAGCAAAGAATGAGCTTGTTAAATCAAACCCCCACATCCATTTACCACAACACCACTGATTCAAATTCCCCTTCCGCATTAAACATTATTTTTACTATGGTCTAGCCCTGTCTTCATAGCACACCTCCCACACAGCAAGCAGCCTCTTTCACTAGCTCAATTACCAGTCTCAGCATATAGACCCTGTGAAAGTCATTACGGTAATGTAATTTCTAGTACTTGCATTTTCACTATAGCAAAATCTCACAGGGATAAGACCCACTTATGGTCTTAACTAAAACTAGCCATCTGACTTAATTAACATTTAGAATTCATCAAACCTTGCAGGGCTCATACTGGGCTCTGGGGCAGCTCGGCAGTACTCACATTGGGCTCCTGCTGGGTCTGTGTATCCGGTAGCTGTGTTATTCCACTGGATGACACGCTTGGTGTGAAACCAAAGGATGAATTAAACTAAAAATATCAGTTTCACAATGTCTCCACATCACGCGACAAACCACACAGCACTGGAAAGTCAAGGAGGATGGGAGGGAGAAATCCTAGGAGCAGCAGGAACAAGCAGAAACATACATTGCCCCTGTAAGTTTTTGCTCTATAAATTCTAACCCAACAATAGTCATGCATTTGTGAAATACCTTTCAACATAATACAAGCCAGTTCAGAATGCATCTATGTTCCTCTGTGAAAATTTATAGTAATGGTAATATTAATAGCTGTATAAAGCTTTCTTTCCCTGAAGGTATCACAGTCTATGGAAAAGTTTCCCATAATTACAAGTGGTGTGAACAGGGAAATGGAGAGACTTAGATTGGGCTGTCCAAACTACCTAAAATTACTAGGACTTAAGTTCTGTGCTTAGAAACTGAGCGTAGGATACACACAGCTGATGCTTATGGCATTGGCTGCTTCAGCTGAGTCTGGGGCAGACCAATTGAACTATGATCTCTTTTTTCTGTCATGATATTTTCATAGCATACACCCTTTGCACAAGTCTGCTTTGCATTTCTTCCTTTGTACCTGAATGGCATCCAGGTACTACCCAAGTAATCACCCTATCATATCCTTTTCATGAACTTCATGAGCAATGGCTCAATTAACTAAAATTTATGAAGTATTTTATTTTTCTACACTATGTGAAAATGCAGTTCAATGTATAAATCCTGTTTGTTAAACACGAAGATGAAATTGAAGATATCCAAGATAGTTAAGCACAGTGAAATGGAAAAGAGGAAAGCATCAAGTATAGAAACATAGTTTTACAACATATGAAGTGCCTTTATATTAAAGGCAAATTTCAAACATAAAGCATCAATTTCCCCCACAATTCACTTCCTAAAACTTTAAAAATTCTCTCGCACTTTTACTCGAACTTTCTGTTCTTCAGGAAGTTCATCTTTCTTCTCTTCTTTATTTTTTTTTTTAAAGAGAAGAACTGTAAGTCCTACATTTTATCATATTTGAAGACTACTATTGTCAAGACACAAAGCCTGTACATTCTTTTTACTGTATACCACTTGCTGCAGGCACTGAGAAAGGAAGATGCAAGTACATAAGAAAGGCAAAAATACTGAATTCCAGCTCAGGTCTTTCCTCAGAGAATATTAATTTCCTACAGGACAAGCAACATATTTGGCTGTACTGGAAATATGACAACTCTATCTATCAATCCAACCAAGTTTATCATGAGGTTTAAGCATTTCTTAACTGTCAAACTAAAACATGAACCTAGAAATAATAAATACGTTCTGAAATATCTGCCAGAAAGCACACAGGGAAAAAAAAGGGATACAAGAGATGACTTCCAAACCATAAATAATATTTTTGCAGTCATGCTTGCATCCTTATTCCTGAAACCAATTTAGAAAACAATTGGACAGGGCACCCTGGGAATAAAGAATCATTTGCCATTAGACTTTAATGTGTGATTACTTAGTAATGTAATTGAAAGCATGACTGTAGCACATTGCCAGCTTTCTATTGCCAGGAGATTACATCATAAATGATAGTGAGTATTTCAAATCATTTTTTTATTCCATATTTGTTGTGACAAGAAGTTTTACTTAATATTTGAGTTAGTTTTTCTTTCTCAAATATTGCAGGATCAAGGGATTGGAGGAAGGAGGGGTGAGTGAGATAGCTCTCAAGATGTTTTATTTTCTCATGCTAATCATGAAAAAATAATTGCTGTGATTGAATTGGGAGATTTGTGGTGGAGCCTAATGATTCTAACTGCGGGCAAATATAACAGTGATGTACTTTGGGCTTTATTTGTGGTTCTGATACTACAAATCAGAGTAAAATCTGAGAGCTAAATGCACAACCTGTATCTGCTAGAGATCTCCCTAGAGATGCATTAAGATGTATCAGTTTTAATTTCCTGAAGACCTGACCCACATCACAGATACTCTACAAAGCCTCATGGTGGTTAAAGGCTAGATCCTCAATCAAGGTGGTCAGGCAAGTCCAAATGGGTTTTTAGAGGAGTTGTGACAATTTACACCTGGTGAGAATCCTGCCCACCACAGAGGTGGTCATGCTCACAGCAGAGCTGCTGAAACTGAGGGCTCTTCTTTGCATGAAAAGTATTGAGTCAGCAGAGTATTTCCCTCATTTGCCTTCACTGACTTTCTCTCCAAGCATCCTGCAACTTAACCGACCAAAATTCCAGAAGGTTTTACTGGCAAAGAGAGCTTGTTCCTCCCCATCACCTGATACAGGTAAGACTATGCAACTCCTGTCTCCTAGTCCATCTGGTTTGCATGTATTACTGTCAACAAAAACCAGTGAAGGGGTCAGGAATTTTTGGCCCTCTGGGATTTTTTGCCCATATAGACTGAGAGACAAATAATCATTCGAAGAACTTATGTCACCACATGTCTTACAACCACACTCAAAAGAAACTTGCCTGACTTCCCTCTGCATGCACCATACAAAACCCCTATCAGGCAAATTCAGTAGCACTATGCTACTGAAGAGTTATAACATGCAGAGCTATAATATCAAATGCTGCCTATTTGATTGTTTGATGCCTTCAGATCCCTTAAAATATGCATTTCAAATTTTAAAGCCTGAGGTACCTGGTATTTAAAAACCATTCCAACCAGAGAATCCAAGAGGAAACTGAGGAACCAAAATTCATAGTGATTTCCTCTCCCTTGCAGCCCATTCTCACACGTTTTTCATCAACAAGGAGGGAGCAGGGCCTGAGTTCTCATTCTGGCATTTGGCTCACAGACATTGTTTTGTCTTTATCCTATTTTACTGCATGTCAAATAACCACAGAGGCAACACAGAACTCCAAGAACAGCGGATGTTTCAAAATGGAATTTATTGTTTGCAGGCAACTGTCTCTCTCTTCTGTCACACCATTAGTACCAAAGTAAGGAAGGAAAGAATAAAACAGTAACTGCAAGGTGGCAAGAAGTCAACCTTTAGAGGTTGATTCTGGGCTAACTCTCCTACCAGTAGAAAACACGACTGCACCTTAAGAGGCCCCTTCAACTCCAACACACAATTCATTTTTCAAGACCAACTTTTTATTATAAGACTTCTCATAAAACTTATTTGCTTCCCAGCTGCTGTTACATAGTTTCTTAAACTGTTTTGAGAGTATTCAATGATCGGAACAAACCAGATTACTTTGTTCTATTTTTTTCCTGCTGACCTACTGTAGATGTTAATAAAGGGATATTTTTTTCTGCCTGTAGCTCAGTTTCCACTGTAGAAAGCTATGCCAGTTGCATTAAAATACTTTTAACCTATTCAGTTCATGATAGTGGAAGTACCAGAGCCTTCTGGGCTTTGTAATATAATAGCATCCCTTTATCAAGTTGAATGGTTTATTGGAACCAGCTTGTACAGATGATTTAGTTTACCATCGTGAGGCCACTACTGCAGGGCTCCAATCTCTGTTTGGGGACTCTTCTTAATTTTCAGTGTTCCAAGTTTGGCCTGGGAGTTGGCTTGTTTTTAAGGGTGTTTGCTGGTTTGGGGGTTTTCGGGGCTTCCAATTTTCTGTGAGCGAGTTTTCTGTGTTTTTTTGCTTTGCTTGCTTTTAATTTTTTTTTTCCCCAGTTAATTCAAGTTACTTCTCTTCTTTGATCTTTTGGCATACTCTTGAGATGAGAGCTATCCACATAACATGCACTGTGTGAGCAGGTGATATGCACACATTTTTGTGAAACACAGGAACTGGTTTTGATCCACATGCCAACTCTACTGTATGCAGGAATATCAATATGAAAAATGTTACTAACTCAAGTACCCTCATTGTTCTATAGGAAAGGACAGCCATGTCAGTTCTGAGACCACTTCAGCTGACAATGTGGTGACATTGTGTAGTGGCCACAATGAGTTAGGCAAAGTTAGAAAGGCTGTTGGAGTCAGTCTGGGAATTTTAACCTACTTTTTGCTAGAACAGAAGTAGATGAAATCCAACCACTCATCTGTTCTAAATAACTGAACAGTTTTGGTGTGCTCAAGGAAATAGATAGTCAAACTATGCAAACAGACTGTGGACAATCAAGAAATGCAGAAGTGTCCAGAACTGTCTGGAACGAGCATTCCATGAACATCACAAATGGCAACACTAACTGAGAAAATGAGAGCACAGTTAATGCAAACCGCTCTACATAGTCCTCTAAGGACACTCAAAAAGTAGCACTGTAAAGCAGAGTTTTCCAGTACTCCCTGCTAGAAAGCCTCTGTGGAAGGAACCCTATCACCTTGCACCAGGACCACTCTCCCATCTTCTGGGGATGGAGAAGAACCCAGAGTACCCACACCCCTGCAGGAGGACCATGCATAGCCTGACTGGAACCACAACATTCAAGTACCCAATCTCACCCCCAAGCCATGGTCTCGTTCCCTAAGATCCTCTGTGCCGATACTCCCTACTTCTATCTTAGGCTATGGCATCCCTTCCCTCAATATCCCTAAGTTCTGCATGCATCTGCAATCAAAGTGTCTTAGTATCAAATCCATTTGGCACATCCACAAATGTCTACAATGACATCTGCTTTCAAACCATGACACTTTGGCACTCCTTTCAGGCATTCATTGGAGTCCCTGCACATGATAATCTTTTACTGATCTCATAATACGATTCTGTGTCTGAGCACATTAACAGTCACACAGATGACTCAGCTTACAAAGAAGTATTCAAAAACATAATTCAACTTTCTATAGTTTTTTACGATTACAATTACATACAAAAACATTTTAATCGCATTACAAATCAAGATTTACCCCAAATATAGAAAACATCCAATCAGCCTCTGGGTTCCTTTGAAAATGTTTTTTTAAGGGAAAGATTTTCAGAGTTTAGCATATGACGTACTCTGATACCAAAGAGATATTGGTTCCACATTCTGTCCCACCCCAAAGTGCAGCTCCCTTCTTACCTTGAGCTGTCCAATCAATGGGATTTGACTTGCTGTTTCATGCACCTTTGAAGATATCCTAGAGATGTTTGTGTAATGCATTCCTCCATCTCTTGACCCATTTCAATGAGGGACAAATGGAAGACATCAAATTTTGCATCCTTTATCCTTTAGGCATCCCCTGAAGGGTGGAAAAAAAAGAAAGAAGACAATTTTGAGCATGCTATTTTTTCCCCTGTTCAGAAGAATTGGGATCAGAAGCATCTCTGTAGCACTATTTTACAAAACTAATTGAAAGGACAAAAAGCAACAAAGAAAACTCCAACTAGGCATAGGAATATACATGGCACAATAAACATGGCTAAGCACTACAAGAGTTGTCCCAAGAGGCAGATAACTTTTTGCCTTTGATGATTTCTAGATCCTTGCATAAGTGCCTTGCCTGGTCTGAAGACATTTCTTATCCAACTTTGAACAAGGCAAGCTGAGCAACCTAGAGCAGGAAGCAAGACCACCAGAGATTCTCTAATCTATTTTCTTTCCATGATTTTTTTATTCCATCTCTACGCTCTCCCCGAGGATGTTGATAATAGAGGCATGCGGGTACAGGCTCTTAAGTCTCTGGTACAAGGTACAAACTCTACTCTCACTGAGAAAATCAGCCAAAAAGATCAAATGACAGACCTTCAAGAAAATAAATTATTTCTACTTCCTGGTATATAGCAATTATGTCTTTATGCAGAACTAAGGGAAACTTACACTGGCCTTGAACATGACATTGCTCCATAAATGCCTTAAAAAACGCAAAGTGGTTACATAGATGGACATTGATTAAATCTAGGAGATGGAACAAAACAAGTAAAAATCTATGTGATATGCATATTAAACCATTTCAAAACATCCTTTTTAATGAAAATATCCTCACAATATTGTATGATGCTTGCAAGTGCCTGCTATACAAGTACCAGTTGTGAATATTAGACATTCAGAGGAGAGCTAATCTAGTTTGAGCTTATGCCATTTTATTTCACTTCCTGACTTCCTTAGATCAGAGGATGCGAATTGGCCTGGAGTACATCAAAACTAGGTAGTTTATCTAATATGGACAAATTTCTTCTGGTGACATGTTGGTAATTGAGACCACCAAATACATTATGCTATTGAACTCCCATCACATGTGAATCCAGATTCACAGAATTACAAGGCAAAGACATAATTCCAGTTGACCACAGAACCTCCAGTATGTAAATTAGATTTGGATAATTCTGTGCAAGAGCTATCAAGTGAACTGGTAAAACATACCATGAGAAACCAGATACAACAGCCTGAAGTAAACCACAGTTAGTTTGTCAAACATTATAAATATGGTTATGTTGACTTTAAAAAAAAATTATCCCTGCCAGTTAGTCCAATTTGGGGAATTACTTAGGAATGCTACCTCATGGCTCAAAAAGTTTTGCCATAGTTACAGCACATGGAATGCATTAAGTGAATACTCCAAAATTCTTGTGGGATTCATTTTTTATTACAGGTCATAACAGGGTTTTTTTTTTTTCATTTTATCTTATGGCTTTTTTTTCTTACACTACTCACATCACCATACACCAAGTGTGGGCTGGGTCCTGGAGAACTATAACCTCTTATTCAAGCCCAAAACCCACACAGTGCTACAGCCTTCCCAGGTCAACACCTATAAACCCATCAAAACCACAACTACATTACTCTGTTCAGGTTTATTTGTCTCATAACTCAAGTGAATCAGTACTTACTATCCTGAGAACATTGTCTTGTTGCAAAGAAAATATCAATTAAGCCCTTGTTGATTTATTTAGGTAGATATTTTGAATTAGTTAGGCAGCTATATAGAAGTCTCCTACAGTATTAGCATAGATGACACTGGCTAATATAGTTCATCTATATTCACCCAGTCACATTGCACTCTACAGAAATTACTCTCACTGAAGAGAGAGATACCTACAATTTTAAGATACAGTCAAAGTCCACAGAATATTTTGGATTATCAAAGAGCCTTCTGGCACATTTAAAATAAGAACAGCAACATTAGCTTCATCGCATTCACTGAACTTGATAGTGGGAAATTACATCTAGAAGCTGGAATTCTATCAAAAAGAAATTCCTGTACAGCATCACTAGATGCTCTTAAACCACTGTTAGGTTTTGCCCCAGAGACAGGATATACATCAATGATGTGTGAAGTAATCTCTCTGTATGCTTTGTGGTAAGGTTTACAATTCTCTGTCATTCTTCAAGATAAAATGGTACTAGCTAAAGGAAAGAGCTTATATTAGAGTAGGGTGGTTGGGTTTTTTTGTTTGTTTGCTTGCTTTTCAATTTTTGCTTCCATCAGAATCTAATCTTCTTATTCCAAAAAGCCTTCCATGGAGTTGGTTCCTTTGGATAAATGCTCCTTGTTCTCTCATCCGTCAACACAGTTCTATCAGCAGCATGCAGTCTCAAGTTTTTCCCCAGTGTCATAGAAAGTTCTCTAAACGAGGCTAGACAAGATGGCCTCTCTACACTTACTGTGAGCACAGGTATCACTTTATGGCTTGGTTTGTGTTCCTTGGGAAGAGGCCTAAGGGTGGCAAAAATCTGATCACTTACATTTTTTCCACTAGAGAATTATCCATACAAGGCATTGCGTACATTCAGAAACTAGTATTTCTACAACTGTTTAGAGCCACCACCAACACATATGCTGAAGACATACTTAATGCTGCCACATCTTTTAGGGAGCTAACAAATAGATATTTTCATTTCATTCATCACATCCAGTTAATCTACATGAACTTTAAGAGTAAATTCTAAAAATCTCTTGGTAAGCTCTAACTTTTTAGCCAATCATTACCTTAAGAGCACAGCTGCCAATGGAACTGCATAAAGCCACACTACCTGGAGGCTTCTTCTCAAGGAACTTGGTAGCCCTAAAAATTATAATCACACTCTGGAATTTATCTGGAATGCCCATTAAGAGCAATTAATTTCAGGGAGCAATCTCATGTTGAGTAAGATAAATACATTTTTTGGTGAGAGTATTTATTCTGATGGCAAATCATCCACACTTGAAGTCATCAAATCACAGATGCTGTGAGCAGTCATAATGCAGCAGAGATGATACAATGAATTATCTACCCAGGCAACATTTTTACAGCTGCTACTGACACTGGCTTTTGTAAAACCATTCTCCCCTATGCAATGCACATCACCACAAAATTGACAGTCGTAGTTGAAAATTGCCTAAAAACATCACAAAGTCACCAGTAACCACAATACAAAAGCCATTCACAGACCACTATTTTCACCCATTAAGAACCTACATCTTTTTTGCCAGGAGTCATCTTATTTGACAAACAACTAGTTGTCATGAAAGAAACAATTTTGCTTTTGTTTGTCCTTGTTAGCCTGGCTATACCATAAGTAACACTGGCTGATTAGTATCAGAAAATCATTTTAACCATAGCCAATGAATATGAGGAGATACATTTTAAAAAATATGAAAATGCTGATTTTTTTTTCTTACTCCACATATACATGTATAAGCATTGTGACATCTGTTTCAGCAGTAAACACAATTAGGAATTCCCCTGGAAAGATGCCTTTAGTTGTGTCCTCACAATTTGTCTTTGATACAGACTTTAGTGATAAGAACAGTGGTATTGATGTTACCAGAGAATGAGCAAACGTGAAAGACTAAAAGATTTCTCATTCAGCAGCTGTTCTCATTTCAGACAGTTCCATGCAACTAAAGGATGATGTTTCTCAATGGAGAATAGAATCAGACATTAACCAACAAGTCTTTGAGAATATCAATCCAAAGCTGATAAGACGGACACTGTCATGAGCAGAAAAAGTGAAAAAAATTACTTAGGAGATAGCAAGATTTCAACTAGAATCTCCTCAGAAATTTTCCAGTGCAAACTTTTTTCTCCCCACTTCTTTGCAAAACGGAAAATTCATAGAATGTGTTGAGTTAGGAGGGATCTTCAAAGGCCATCTAGTCCAACTTCCCCACAGTAAGCAGGGATATCTTGCACCAGATCAGGTTGCTCAGAGCCTCAGCAAGCCTGGCCTTGAATGTCTCCAGGGATGGGGCCTCCACCACCTCTCTCACCGACCTGCTCCAGTGCCTCACCACCCTCATGGTGAAGAGCTTCTAACATCTAACTTAAACTTGCCCTGCAGATTAAAACCATTGCCCTTAGTCATACCACTACATGCCTCTGCATGCATTGTCGTAACGCAAGCTAATTTGAAGGGAAGGGAGAAGCTTTTTTCATTATATTTCCTTTGCAGACTTTTTTTTTTAATAGAGTTCTGTGAATTTTCTATTCAGAGTGAGGAACTAAAAGGGGTGGAGCCTAACTTACCAATTGATAATGAAAAATTCAAGATCCATACATTGGTTATTGTTGCTAATTAAAGCGCAAGGTAGAATATTTCCATCTTTATCCACAGCTTAAACGGGAGTTTAGTCTAAATAGGAATTATCTAAGGATTGCAGGGTTAGTCCTACTATGTTACCTGTAATTACTCTTACCCCTACATAAATACAATAACAGTATTCCCAAACTAAGTGAAATGTCATCTTTCATCTTGTTTCAACCAGTCTGTTCCACCCATTAAGTCAGTGGAGATTTTCAGTGCCTTCAGTAGACTTTGTATCAAACCCTAAATCTTTAAATTAATTCAGATCAAAGTGGATCTTGAGAGTTAGCCAAAAAGAAAGAAGCTGTAGAAGAGTTTCTTGGGATTGTCAGATGACCCATATGTGCATAGAACTTCTCCGTTTTCTTATAGCAAGACACTTTCTTTAGAGTATAAGGGTGCAGTCTGCCATTATATCAAAAGGAATATATTTATTTTAGCATAAGTATTGTGCCTGTTTAATTTTTTTATTATTTATCTTAAAGGGTTAGAAAAGCTTTATAGCTAGCTAAATATACTCTTAATGCAGGTTAAAGCATCTTCTTTTTAAATTTTTCTGGGGCTTAACTTCAATGAATGGCATTATTACTTTGTGGAAGAGAAATTAAATGTAATGTAGTTGAAACTAATGGCACATAATGTAACTAATCAAAGCTTAGGAGAAAGAATAATGCTTCATGGATAGGAGCTGCCACTCAATTTACAGCATTTTGCATTCCTTTAAGTGAATAGATGTTAAGAACATAATTACCATTTCATGTCTGAAATCTTAGTATTGTATTAACACCCACACACATACACAGGCCACAGATTCAGTCTTTGATTTCCCTCCCTTCCCTCCTCCCTGTAGTAGTCTAAGTGGAGAAAAGGGAAAAACACAATTATTTGTAAAACTGGAAAGTTACATTTATTTTATCCTCCAATCTATGTAACTATTTTCAATAAAGCAATCTCTAAATGCTATACAATTCTTACCACTCACTGACAACATGGATTTCCAGTGAATGCCAACATATGCAGTGGTTTCACTGGAATTAGTCATAGGAGCACTGTATTGGATGGGATCTGCTACGCCATCACACCTAACCTCAGCTGCTAAGCCAGACAACTGAAGCACATGCATACTCAATACATCAATGCTATCAGTAATTTTTAATGTTCAACCATTAAAGGAGTTAAAGGGTTAGGGGATTTTTATTCCTTCCCCCCCCCCCCCATTCTTCCCTAATTTCTCCAACAAAACAGAAACTTCTTTCTCATTTACATCCTAATGAAGATGTGGCTGGTTTATACCTGCATAGTTTTACCTAATGTTGCTCTTCCTTATTTCTTCGTTATTACTTCCTTAAATAAGGACAGCAACAACACAGAAAGACAGCCCTCTAAAGCTTTAGGCAGAAAAGAAGTATAATTGTTCAGTAAAGGCTACAGTCAAGCAGCAGAAGACACATTCACTACTGAGATGTCCATCTTTCCCTGGGAAGGTGGGATGCCAGCTTCAATTAACCAACTTGGTTACATAAAAACCAAACAAGTCAATCCTTGTGTAAAGATGAACCCCTTGTATCGACTATATTCCTTTAAAAATTATTAACTTGCTTTTCTCCTTTCAAGGGATCAGCTACTCCGCTTTTTGTTCTATAAGCTTTGCTGTGACAGAGGAGTTCTTGCCATCCAGTCTGGCAAATCAAGGGAACAAGGGCCATTTCTATGTATCTGAGTTTCAGAGATAATGTCTGGCTATCATTAAGAGCAAAAATGTTGAATGGAGGAGACTGACACAGATTCAGCAAACCCACCAAAAAGCTAACAGAAGATAAACCCCCAGTTGTACCTCTCTTCAGCTGAGGTAAGGCTAAATGCGAAAGAATTTCAATCAAATTCAGAGAATTCTCAACTGCTAAAAATAGTTTAATCATAGGAAGATTTAAAGCCAGGACATTCAGAAAAGCAGAAGACAAAAGATCCCAAATCGATGANGAGGAGACTGACACAGATTCAGCAAACACACCAAAAAGCTAACAGAAGATAAACCCCCAGTTGTACCTCTCTTCAGCTGAGGTAATGCTAAATGCAAAAGAATTTCAATGAAATTCAGAGAATTCTCAACTGTTAAAAATAGTTTAATCATAAGAAGATTTAAAGCCGGGACATTCAGAAAAGCAGAAGACAAAAGATCCCAAATCGATGACCAGTTCCTCACAGCACATGTTTTGGAGTATTACCTTTAAGTAGACTCAAAACTAAGTTTCTTTCCTACTGGGCTCCCATCCAATTGCAATTGATACCCCTGAAAGTTCAATACCTTGACCTTCATGACACAAAACTCTCTTCTTAGTAATTCTGTCTTAAGAAACAGACAGATCAAAGAGACCAAGGGAGGAGGGAAGCAGGGGGAGCTTGTGCAGAATTGTGCATGGAGCATCAAATGTCACTTCATGGAATCTCGGGAAAGAGTGTAAAGTTTCCACCTCTTTTCTAAAGTCTTTGTGGTAGCTGGAATGAGCAAAAATGAGGATCCATCAATTTTCAAGCACTTAGGTGTTTAGCACTAGGTTGCCAAGTCTCAATACTGTCTACAAAGGTAATAATCTACTTAGAGGTACTTCCCTAAGGAAAACAAAAAACCCAAACAAATAAAAAGGCCCCAAAGCCATCAAGATAACAGGAAAAACACCACTACATCAGAAAGACCACAAAACCCATCATCACCTGAACACAGAAACCCAAATCAAACAGAAAAACAAACCTCAAAGAAGAAAAAAAGTCAATGGCTGAGATGGTGGAATTCAAGATCCTTAGTGTGGCAAGGAGTGTACACCGTAAGCTTGCTACCCTAGACTTTATGAGAGCACATTGGCCTCTTCAGTGATGTGCTCAGTAGAGTACCACAGGATAAAGACCTGCAGGGAAAAGGAGCTCAAGAAGTCTAGTTGATACTCAAGGTCCACCTCCTCCAAGCTCAGAAGTGATGCATCCTAGCAAAAGGAAATTTAGGCAAAATAAATTTGGAATCTTGCATGGATGACCAAGGTGCTCCTGGAGAAACTCAAACAGAAGCCTACAAAAGGGTGGAAGCAAGGAGAAAGAACAATACAGAAAAAATTTCCAAGCACCCAGGGATCAGGTTAGGAAAGCTAAATCTGGTCAGGGATGTCAAGATCATCTAGAGGTCTACTCTTCAGAAGAAAGACTAAAGAAAACATGACCCCTCTTCTAAAGGAAACAGGCAAACCGGTAACCTGGAATATGGATGAGGTGCACTGAAAAAGGTGCCTCAGCTTTCACTGACAAGAGTTCTAGTCACACCACCCAAGTGGCAGAAGGCAAAGACAAATACAGGGAGAATCAGGAACTACCCTCTGTAGGAAAAGACCAGATCCAAGGTCATCTAAGAGACTCAAGAGTGCAAAAGTCTGTGGAATGTGGTCAGATTCATCCATGGTTCCCAAGGTAACTGGTAACAAATGTGCCAAGCCACTGTCTATCCTCTTTGAGAAGTTGGGGCAGTTCAGTGAAGTTCCCACTGGCTGGAAAAAGGCAATCATAAACCTAATTTTTGAGAAGGTGAGTGAAAGGAAAACCTCGGGAACTACTGGCAGGTTAGTCCCATCCTTGTGCCCAGCAAGACCATGGTGCAGATCTTCTTGGCAACCATACTAAAGAAGTGTTTGGGGACAGCTAGCATGGCTTTACTTAAGTAAATTGTGCCTGACAAATTTGGTGTCCTACAACAGCATCATCTCAGGAGAAGGGCTTGGGGGTGTTGGTTCTAACAGCTGTCTGATCTCGATCAGAAAAATCCTAAACACAAATAGAGAGAATGAATTGAGAGCAGGTCTCAGGAGAAGGGCTTGGGGGTGTTGGTTGATGAGAAGACCTATGTCCATCTGAAGCCCAGAAAGCCAACCACATCCTGAGCAGCACAAAAAGAAGATGCAGATGTCCTACAGACTACCGTTTGAGAGGTAAATGAGGGGTTTGATCAGGATCATTGAAATACACAAAAGATAGCTGAATGGGACATTATCAGTGTTAATGATGGTGCCTACAAGGGGAACTCTTAACGGTACTGATCATTGTGTGGAGATTTACCAACAAGCAACTGGAAGACATATAAGGAAGCTTTACGCAAAAAACACTGGCACTGACTGATGGCTTACACCAGGTCTCATCCCATCCATACATCACAGTAGCTACTGTGACTGTAATTCTGAAAGGGAAAAAAATTGATAAGAGGCTGTTTCCTCTTGGGCATACTCCCATCCACTTGTGAGAGGAGCAATGAGATGGATGCCCCTTAGATGAGCATAGGAATCCTTGACTTCTATATTTTTACAAGTATCTGCAACAGTCAAAACCTTGTCACCCGGTACGTGGGACACTGACAGCATATCTATTAGTTTCATGGGGTTTTTATGGTTTGTTACTGTTTTTTTATTCCCATATAATTTTTAAGCATTACTGGAAGTCTCTCAATGGGATGAATGTTCAGAGAGATTTTATAAAAATATTTTAAAGCCGTAAATATGTGCTCAACTCTCACTATAGAATATAGTCACAGAATGGTTAGAATTGGAAGGGACCTTAAAGATCAGCTAGTTCCAACCCCACTGTCACAGGCAGGAACACCATCCACTTTACTAGGCTGGTCAAAACCTCATCCAACCTGGCCTTGAGCTGCATCTGCAGTTTCTCTGGGCAACATGTTCCAGTGCCTCACTCCCNTTATCAGTGTTAATGATGGTGCCTACAAGGGGAACTCTTAACGGTACTGATCATTGTGTGGAGATTTACCAACAAGCAACTGGAAGACATATAAGGAAGCTTTACGCAAAAAACACTGGCACTGACTGATGGCTTACACCAGGTCTCATCCCATCCATACATCACAGTAGCTACTGTGACTGTAATTCTGAAAGGGAAAAAAATTGATAAGAGGCTGTTTCCTCTTGGGCATACTCCCATCCACTTGTGAGAGGAGCAATGAGATGGATGCCCCTTAGATGAGCATAGGAATCCTTGACTTCTATATTTTTACAAGTATCTGCAACAGTCAAAACCTTGTCACCCGGTACGTGGGACACTGACAGCATATCTATTAGTTTCATGGGGTTTTTATGGTTTGTTACTGTTTTTTTATTCCCATATAATTTTTAAGCATTACTGGAAGTCTCTCAATGGGATGAATGTTCAGAGAGATTTTATAAAAATATTTTAAAGCCGTAAATATGTGCTCAACTCTCACTATAGAATATAGTCACAGAATGGTTAGAATTGGAAGGGACCTTAAAGATCAGCTAGTTCCAACCCCACTGTCACAGGCAGGAACACCATCCACTTTACTAGGCTGGTCAAAACCTCATCCAACCTGGCCTTGAGCTGCATCTGCAGTTTCTCTGGGCAACATGTTCCAGTGCCTCACTCCCCTTACAGTAAAGGGTTTATTCCAGATTCCATACTAAATTTACCCTCTTCACTTTGAAACCATTAGCCCTTGTCCTATTCCTATACTCCTTCATAAAGAGTTCCTCCCCATCTTTTCTCTAGGGTCCCTTGAGGTACTCGAAGGATGCTATGAGGCCACAGCCTGCTCTTCTCCAGGCTGAACAACCTGAGCTCTCTCAGCCTGTCTTCATAGGAGAGGTGCTCTAACCAACACAATCTGTTAACCCTACAGTTAACCCCACAAACTATCAAGCTATTAGTAATTATGGTACAACCTAAATACAAATTTCAACCAAGAAATGAAAATCAGTAAGTAGAATAAACCCTTTAACTGCTATACATACATCTGCCCACAAATGGCTTTCCTTCCTTCTTCTCCTCTATTCTACCTCTCACAGAAGCTGGAGGAGAGGTAAAGTCACTAACAAAACATACTATTGCATTTAGACATTGCTATTTCTCATGTGTATTTCAAATGTTTAAGTGCTTAACTTTCAAAATCGTATATTCACTTACAAAGGACACAAGTAACAGTTCCACTAAATGGCACCTGGCATAGAAGACCAATTCATTCAATCTCTTATCAAGGCAAACTGTTGTGGAATCCAATAATATTTTGGTGCAATAAAGATATATACACAAACCTTGCCACACAATATTAAATATATCCAGGACCCCTCATGAAGTCAGTGAAAGTAGATGCCAGAAAACACACAGAACTCTATTCTGACCAAGTTGAACTATACATTTCCAAGTCCTTAAATCACCTGAAAGGCTGTTTGTACTGCAGAAAGTGTGAATTATTATTCTCTGACACCTTAAGGTTTCTTCCTTACTGCAGAGTGGCTCTAAAGAGTTATACCTAGGACACTGTGACATGATGGATGCTCTACAGCATTTACAGTAGAAAGTGAATCTATTAGTGATTCTTAAATGACTACAAGAAACACCTTTTGGGTTTTAAAATGTGAGGGGGGAAAAAAGCACACAACACGCCTTTTCAGATCACTCACACTTGCAAACACTAGAGGTGACAGCTTGGCAGTACTGAAGTCAACAAGGTTTCTGCTACTGATCTTAAGCTAGTGGGATTTCACCTCATCTTTTGTGATGAGTGCCTGATATCAAAGCACCAGTTTGTTCATGACAGCATTTCTGTGTTAAAGAGAAGCCCATAATTCCTGCTCATTCATAATTTGGTTAATGTAACAGAAGACAGTTTAGCTAGGTTATCATCTGAAACAGGTTTAACACAGAGCCTATAACCAGCAGGATTCTTGGGAAAACAAACAGCCTTGAAGGGATAATCACTATTTGGAAGTCAAGTTATGTAAAACATATTTCCTCCTGTGTTATTGCTTCAAGTTGTTTGATTGCACCTAGTATGTATACAGAGTGGAAATTATAGAATCTTCACCCGGAGTGGTTTAGGCTGTGTTGTTGTAATAGCTACTTAAGTTTTAAAGGGTTTTTTTGCCTTTTTCTTTTGGTCTTTCTTCATGCAGGTAAAAGCTGATAGGAGTAAAGTAATGAGACAGGATAAAGAAATTAGCAGCCAAGGAAACTCTGCCAATTTTCTAAAACAGATGCCAATGCTTTTGGCACCTTCTTGTAGTTGACTGAAAACTGAATCCAAATTTATCATCAAAGAGCTAGCCAGGCATGCAGATTGCACACATCTCCCTCAAAGGAAAAGCTTACAAAGTTAGACAACTTCACAGTATCACTTTCTCTTAAAACACAGATCAAATAACCCTCTTTCCTTCCTCCCAGCACAGACAACGCTGTATCTACTGGAGTATATATATACACGATTGTATTTCTTTTCACTCCTTATTAACCAAGTATATTGTACACATAACAGACAATAAGATACACTAGAATATAATACATCCACGCGTACCAGTGTGTAGCTACTATTTACCCCCAGTATTCCCAAGACAGAAACTGAACTAGAAAAGGGGAGCATCAACAGAGCAACAAAATATCCCCCGCTTTACTACAAACAAAATACTTCTTTCAGGTTTCATCCTGTCGGCAAAGCCAAACCTGGCTCCATGTCTCTCTTGAAAGAAAGCACTTCCTTCCATTATTCTTGAAGCAATGAGTAAAATCATACAATACGACTACAACACCACTACCCTTAGCTTGTCACAGTTTTCAAGGCATGAGTGCATTGTTGGACCAAAATGTTTTATTTGTAAGTTTTATTTATAACCAATATATTCCTGCCAGTGCTTGAAAGCATTAGAAAATGCAAGGCATAGAATTTTGTGTAAGAAGCAAACAGTCCTTGTATTTCGAACACTTGTCTCTTTGTCCTTTTTATTTTCCATTATTCGCCATATTAGTCATCAGCATGGAGAAAGCAGAAAAACCTTCATTTTCCAATCTCGACATGGCAATCCTGCGACATTAGTGAAGTAGGCTGGCAACATTTCTTATGGAAAGAGTTGAGAAATAGAAAGTATTTTTTAGAAATAGGTTTTTCTGTATGTGTAGAATATAAGATATATTTTTTTTATTTCCTGAATCAAGAGTGTGAACTGGCCTCAGTCATGCTAGAATTTCACTCTGAAACTTTGTATGGCACAATCATAACATATCTTGGTCATAATATTATAATATACATAATCATAGTATGATAAAAGTAAAATAGAAAGCAGAATAACATTGTATAAGTATGCTCTTTTAATAGGCTCCACGGTACATACAATGAGGCACATCCTTAGCTGGGGCAGACTGCTGGAACTCTTAACACAAAGCTAAGAAGCCAGCTATACTTATATACGGTGTGAGAGAGGAGGGGAAAAAAAAAAAGTATTTAGAGGATTTAATTTCATTTTTACTTTATTAAAACCATACTTATATGAGAATAAGAGCAGTAACACATTTTGGCAGTCTTATGCATGTGCAAGCTATGCAGATATATATGTAATTCCAAACACAGACGTGTTTTTGCACAGGTCATACATGTAGCAACTTTCTAAAGTACTGCTTGCTCTCTCATAAATGAGTACACTCTCATAAATAAGTACACTTTATAGACAAGTATAATATAATTTTTCATTATAGTTTCAGGAAAGCATATTGTTGCCAAAGTCACTTAATTTTCACATTCATTTTTACAAGGTGGAGATTACACTTTAGACAGAAAAATCTAAGCCAACTAGAACAGGCAAACAAATACATCTTGTCAGCTTTACTGAAATGTTGTTAATGCAGCAGTTGAAGGACATGTGTTATGACCCTTTAAATAAAGGGCTTTCCTTAAATTTTACTTTCTACAGTCTCTTTCCTTTCTTTAGGATCGCTTTTTTTTAATTTCCAGTAATTTTCACATAAATACACACACAGAGCCTAACAGTGACGTAACCAAAGACAGCTACTTTAATAAGTAACACATTCTCAATATGATTCTTAATGCATCACACATGCAATAGCCTTCTAAGACTATTCTTCCCTCCACTACGCAGACAGCTTATCATTCAAAATATGCAATGAATCATTAATGATACACACACAGAGGAGAGATCAGAATAGAGGCCTCAGGTGATGTGCAATATTTGTTCTCAAACTTCATCAGCCAGGAGTAAAGGTACTTGGAAAGAAATTCAACCTTTATAAAGGTCTATGTGATTTCTTTCTGTGGCCTCTATACCATGTTCTTGAGTGCAGCTCTATTTCTGCTTGTGCATAGATTTAACCCAAGAGTTAAATGTGGTCCTCAGTGTCCATCTTTGGGCTCATACTTTGCACACTACTCTCTCTCAAACAGATGACTATCAGCTAGCACAAGATTAAAAAAAAAAATTAAGACAAAGCAATCTCTTCCTAAAAGTACAATACAGAAGGTAACAATAGAATATAAAGGAGGAAACCGAATCAGTTGTGACTCAAATAAGTGATTCATTTAGCTGCTTCTGCTGTTTTGCCAGTCGTTTCCCTGCTGTTAGCAACATTCTTGTTGATCTATATTATGAAGAAGGCATAATCCCTTAATTAATCTGGTTACATCTGATTCATGCAGAAGAGACTAGAAGGGTCCTCTAGAAAGGGTAACCTCAAAACACATCCAGTTCCAAACTGCTTGGAAACAAACTTAAAGACATCAAATTCTACAGCTCCTGGAATAACTATTTCTTTTATCATCACATAAGTGTGTTTATTATTAGAGAAACCAGAAAAAGGCTTTCAGCAATTTTGACCAAAACCTGCTTTTTGAACTATACCATGTTCTTAGAACTTACCTACAATGTTTTGCCATAGATGCCCTGTGAACCAACATAGATGTAAGATATGAACTGACAAGGCAACATGAAAATTAAACACAAGAAAATTATAAAAGGTCACGATTTTCCTTAGTGTTTTTCTCCCTGAAGATTTTTTTTTTTTTAAATTACTAACCAGGCATTCTGGCACCCAAAGGACTTTCTCAGTATGCCCATGCTCTCTTTAGGGCCAGACTCCAAACAACTAATAAAATAGCACAGCAGAGTTAGACCTATCCAACCTTCTGTATTTGGATTCTCTGAATTAAAAGCCTGGAAGTCAGGAGATGGTGCACTTGCAATCCCTCCAGAAGTTGCTGAGGAAACAAGCAGAATGCTCAACTGTACATTCTAACACTCACAAAGGCCAAGCCCTGAAATCCAGGACTGATGAAGGTCTTTATCACCAGTGCCTGAAAGTCTAACACTAGATGCATCAGATATACTATAGATGCTGTACAGTTGATCCACATTAGATCTGCATATTGGGATCAACTATGTGTGCAATTAGAGCTCTGCATGTAATACACGGGCACTTTGCCCGTAGGCTTTCAATGGCTTAATACAGCTCTAAGAATGATCATAAACATTATATTCATATACTCTGAACCTTAGCTCACCCCAAATTTTGACTCAGCTATAGAAAAATATTTATGTATGAGTTTACATATAGATATGATCTAGTTAAAGAAGTCTTTGCAGAGAGCTTGACTAGATGACTTTTAACGGTCCTTTCCAACTCAACACATTCTATGATAGATAACACATGTTAATGGTACCCTCAGAGACATGCATGACAAGTGACACTTGTAACCCAATATTCACTCATTTCCTAATGCACACATTCTTTTTAAAAGCTAAAGGAATAAAACAAGCAGCAAGGAATGGTTTCTTCTTGTCAAAGTATCTAAAGAATATAATCTCTTCAAATCTCTTGAGCATTTGGGTTGGAAGGGACCTTAAAGATCTTCTAGTTGCTCCCTGTTGCTTGTCCATTTCCGATTGATAATAGAAATAAGCTGAGAGCCTATTGGATCCACTACCTTATAGAAACAACTTTTCTATTAACAAAGAAGTCCACGGATGCTGGACAAATCTTAATCCATACAGGGAATTATTTTGGACCTAAATGTGTAACTGAGTCCTCTTGGTGAGCCCCTCCTGAGCTTACTCATCTGCTACCAAACATGAGACAGCTGACAGGTTTTTAAATGAGGAACTCCTATGGGTCACATTACTTAATTATACAGTACATCCAGGGATACGCACGTGGGTCTTTTATGGTAAATGATATGACTGTCTTAAAAACTCATTAATATGTCATTAACCAAGCAGACACTTACTAATTAAACAATTAGCCCCTCTCTTCTATTCCTTTGTTCCACTCTGAGATGCTCATTTACTGTGATCCCCACTCTGAATTTATTTTTTCCCCCTCTTTTAATTTCTTCAGAAAAAGTATAAAAACATTTCCTTTCCTTTTAGCTCAGTTTAGTCAAAAAGCAAACCAAAACAAAGTCTAGATTCCCAGCTGGTGAAAATAAACTTTATCTCATGGAAGTCAAAGGAGTTATGGTGATTTACCCCACCTGAGGATTTTGCTCCAGGCTTCCCAAATACAAATAATTTATTGATTTCAAATGCATGTGGACTGGCTTTGCTGCTCCAAACCAGTAGTGATTTTTACAAAACTTCCAGAAATTCATTCTGCAACCACTATGAGCTGCATAATTATTAAATACAAACAAAACCTCCAACACCAGTAAAGCAAGTATAAATATGCAAGGATCAAGGCCTGGAAGCAGATCATTCTGAATCACCATATGAAGTTAAACACCAAAGCTGCACGCTGTATTTCTGCCTTTGAAATTCAAAGGATTTTTAATAAATTTACTTGAGCTGTTTTCTGCTGATAAATGTAACTTGATCATGTTTGATGTGTTTTAACTCTGTTAAACTCTGATACAAAGAGGGATTATCAAATATCTGAAACTGGAATATAGCGAGTTTCTTTTTGGAGAGAAATTTCACATTTCTCCCTTTATGATCAAAACAAAGAAAGTTATATTCCTACTCAAATGGCCTTAATTTTTACTGTACATACAGTAGTTCTACTAAAATGTAAATACCTAATATATATAGGCTGAAAGCAAGAAAGCAAAAGGTATTCTTTTAATTCTTACTTTGTAATTGCTGTAATTTCCATAGGTTTATTTGTTCTTAACTTGCCAGGAAGCTGTCTTTCAGAAGCACAGGATCATTTTGTACATCATAGAAAAAATCATTCTCAGACTGTTGCAAACAGAGAAAGACAAGTGCTTTAAATAACTGTTCCTCATACTCATACACAACAGAGAATTAAACATTGTATCTGCTCCTTCCTGCGCTGTATCTTCATTCAAAAAAAAAAAAAAAAAAAAAAAACAAACACCCAAAAAAAANTATCTTAATAAAAAAAAAAAAAAAAAAAAAAAAATCACACTAACCCACAAAAGCAAATCAGGTCTGAGAGAACTCGGGGATTACTAGCCTATGCAAAGTATAATTTTGTAGACCACCACTAGTGGAGCCAAATATCTCCTTTGGCTTTTCAACTTCCTTTTTAGGTGGGCAATCTCTGGCAGCTAGAGCCTTGTATAGTCCACTAGCATAAGTTCAGGGTTGATGAAGTAGCTTCAGAGTAGTCAAGAGTTGCTTATACCTCAGCATTCACCAGAACTCAACAGGTCACCAGAAAAAATTCACTGCAATGGGAGATATGGCCCAGAATATACAAGGTAACATGTGAGCATGCAAAAATAAATACATTTCAAACACAGCAAAACTTGGGAAGATTTTTCAGCCATAGGATGTGGCTATAAGTTTTCATCATACAAATATTCAAGGGCATTTAAGTGGGTTAATTGTGAGGGTATCTAAAATAAGTGACTGAATGTCCTTAAACAGAAAGAAAAAGAGTGCCACATATCCCCAGAAAGCATTTTGGAGATCCTGTCTTTCATATTCTCTGTGGACAAGATAGCATGGGTAGTAAAATCTTGCACAGGGCATCACTGAAATTTTGCCTTTTCTTGAAATGGAAGAACAATATTGAAGAGTCTGCAAAATTCAGGTTCTGTCCTTCCTGGCTGGAGGTACCAAGTCCTGCCCGGTCACACACATTTGGAGCCAACAGCCCTTCAGAGAGTAAAGATGACTATAACTGTTGATTTAATTCCGTATTCTAAGGGATCAGAGTTCACTTACAAGAAGGAAGTGTCCTGCCTATGGCAGGGGGTTAGAACTAGATGATCTTTAAGGTCCCTTCCAACCCAAACTATTCTATGATAACAGAAACCACCATCACACATCCACTGTCACTGACTAGAGGCTCACTCAGGCCATCAAACACTCAGCATTAGCAGAAATGTAGTATCTTTTCTCATTTACAGCTAAATATAGCCTCTATTTTTAACTACAAAGCCAGCTAGCATGGTAGTACTACACAAAGTATGCAATAAGCCAGACTCCTCTCCTATACAATACCTAAGAAGAAATAATTAAGCAACAACAGCTCTTTTGCAACAACCAGAGAAAACAAGGAAGCTACAGTCCAGATTAAAACTGACCTCTAAGCATGAAGTCTCTGGCTTTCATACTACAGCTTTTATTGCCCAAGATTTCTTCCTGAAGTGCCACTTATTTAGAGAACAATAGCATTGTGTGAATGAAAACACATGATGGATGAGATGCAAGTCATATAATTTTCATTGATTTTTCAAGAGGCCTTTAAATAGAAGAAATATCTGCCTTCTCATGACTAATATAACCAGATAAAGGTCTGCACGTAAACACCAGCAGTCATCATTTGCTACTAGCCAAGGCACCCTAATTCCACAGTCATGTGGTAATTAAGTATCACAACAAAACCTCTGCACTTTGGATCTTTGTTTTCATCACTGCCACACAGACAAGGAAGCTGCAGCTTCACTCTTTAGTACCTGTTGTATAGAAGGACAAATTTCCAGAACTGGAAACACAGAAGAGCAAAGTGGTATTTGCGTGAGAAAGATTTTCATAAAGGAAAGATCAATCCCCCTTCCACTGACTGAAGAGAAAATTAATTACTGCAGTTGGCAGAGGATAAATTGTTCCAATTTACAGAGTTGTGTAATTATAGCAGCTGCAGAGTCGAAGACTGGATGCTAACTTTGAACCTCCACCCCAACATGACATTTCTACTTGCGTTTAGTTCTGCCACTTGTGAGTACGTTGAAAGTTCTCTCACTGTGTCTTCATAATTATATGTCAGTTCAAAAATAATCATTGGCTCCATTGCATAGATGAAACCTTATCATCTGGTTAGCAAAAGGTATGTTGCATTGTCTTTGAAGTGCTGAAATCCCCACAGTGGAAAATTTATTAGGGGAAAGTGATGTTATGGTAGCACAATTAATTCTGCCACAACATGCAGAATTAACTACACTGTTAAGAATTAAAGATTCAAAGAAAAGTTCAAAGGAAGAAAAATACTGTATGTCAAATCATAAAGTATAACCTTTGCATAAGGTCTAACAACACTATATTGTGAAGAGTCACCTAGGCTACAAAAAGAGGATGATAAATGGTTAAGGAGATGGGGAAACATATTTGGTGCTTTTTCTTTTATTTTCAGGGGAGGTTGTCAGTTATGCTTGTATAGAGAATTCTGCTTTCTTTTTGAAGCCAAGAGGAAAGTTTTTAATCTCATCTTTAACTTTAATCCTTTAAAATATGTAAGAGATTTAGAAGTGAACAGGGTAAATTTGGCAGAAGATCCTAGCTATGGAAGTAAGGTAATTTCTTTCAAGTACTGATTGCCAAGGGAGTTCAAAGCCTGCCACCTAAACTATCTATCAATTCCAGCTACAAGCTGCAATCTACTGATTTTTTACATTTCTTTCTGTTGATCAAAAATATTTAGAAAAGTCACTGGCTACAAATGAGTGAAACAATGTGATTATTACATACAGGAATAAGGGCTCTCTAGTGCTGTCGTTTTTTCCAGAACAAATGAATAATGAAAGACAATTTTTCAAGCAATACACACAATAGCATCTGTGGCAACTGTAGTTATTTTATACACCAAAAAGAAAGAAGCAAGCCCAGAAGAACAGTTTCAGAAAGTCACAGAAAATCAGCAAGTGAGTCAAACAATCTGCTGTTAGTACAAGGACATTATTTTGACTTCAACAAACTGTTTTATACCATCTAAAGGTCACATAAACCACACCTACCAAGGCAACATACTTAAATTCCATTAGTGAAATGGTGGAGGCATAGGAACCACAACATGAGTTTTCCCCCTTAAATTGCAGTACACATATACATTGAAAAGGCTCATTTGCCATTGAACACTGTTAACCTACTGTGGTTGAGCTCCAGTCAAATCCCATAGTATCCCCAAAGATTATGTTCCTGTTGTATTGAGCATCTCCAAGCAGAAGTAAAAAGCAGGAGGGTTTTGGGGTTTTTTTTGGTAGTTTTCTTTTGGGGTTTCTTTTCTTTTATGGAGGGGAGAACAGAACAAAAGTCACAGCAAAGACTGGAAATTGAAAAAAGAGATTTCTGTGGAAAATTAGCACAAACAACATACCTCAACCAAGGTTACACAGAAATCCTTGGGAAACCTTAATGTGGAGCCAAACAGCTAAAACATACCTCTTCCGGTCATGGTCAGCCTCTGGTTTTAATTACCTGGGTACAAATCTACCAGCTGAACTCAACTAGCAGATTTACACCTCTCCATTTAAACCACCCTTTTCTATTAGGCACATTTGTACTGTTTTCGATGCCACTGCATTAACAAACCTAGAAGACAGCTGAGGCCTGTTTATAAAGGACTCACTCAAAACAACTGGAAATCTCAAGGCTTTGGCCTCCTGCAACTACACTATGAAAGATGAAGCAATTATATAATCAGATAGAGTTGGCCTTGTCTGCTCTTTGATCAATTCAACATGTGCCAAAGCCTTGTCATATAAAGGAAAAATCTAATCCAGAACGAAATGACTATGTCATAAGAACGAAAAACTAATCCAAGAGGGCCCACATCTGTTCTCAGTCACATCAGACCCAGGACAAAGTGAAATGCCATTGAACTGAAAGCATTTCATATCAGTGCTAATAAGATTAGGATTTAACTTCCTCTCCTCTCTTAAATAATGTGCAGATTTAGCACAATGAAAAAACAACATGGAAGAAAACAAACAATGCTTCAATGTTTAATGGAGATATAATGAGCTCTAAAATACCATAATATAGTTGTTTCTGTTATACCTGATAATTCCTGTTGTACAGATGAAATACTTCATTACAATACTTAAACCAATTATGGAAAAACTTTTCAAACCATCACAGGCAAGATCACTAACACCAATCCAGAATAAGTTTGATCAAACACCCTGATATTCTTGAGCAAGCATTCATAGAAGTTAATTTATGCAAGTTAATCTTAAGTAACGAATCCCAGAGATACACAGGAGCTAGGTCAAATTCCTGCCAAGTCAAATCAGACAATTCCAGAACACAGAATCATAGAATCGGAGTCATTTTTGTTGGATGATCATTGAGTCAAGCCATCAACTCAACTCTGACCAAGAGACATCTCTAAACCATATCCCTAAGCTCTGTGTATACCTGCCTGGTAAATATGTCCAGGGATGGTGCCCCAACCACCTTCTCAGGCAGCTTGTTCCAATGCATAAGAACCCTTTCAGTGTAAACTTTTTTTTTTCCTAATATCCATCCTAACCCTCCCCGGGCACAACTTGAAGCTTTTAGCCCCCTTAGAAACAGTTTTATCCTCAAGCAAACACGATAATAGAGAAATTTCAAATAAAATGCTTTTTACTTTGCCTGTAATTTTCTATTAGCCCTGTTATTATGGAGGGCTTTTTACCAAGCTTTCATCCCCACCACTGGCAACATTCTGCAGCTGGATTTTGCTCACCTTCATAATACTATGATTTGTTGCCATGGAAATTATTGCTATGTCACAAATAGAAATTTATGCCTTTGTAGAAAGCAACAATATACTAAGCTAGGAAAGAGCAGACATGTAAAACTGAAAATTGAAAAAGATACTTGCTATGAAAACTTAGCTAATGATGAATTTGGAATTAGAAATGCTTCAGTTCATTTGCAGTTTTTTGCTGCTGAAGAGTCTTCCTGTGCATGAAGAACACATTAGATGCACAAAAGTTTTCTGGTTATAGGTTTACTGCCTCTTGCTATATTTATTCAGAAAAGAAAAGCAAATGCATAACTGAGCAGAATTAAGAATTTAAGTAGAAAAAGAATCAGTATATTCCTGAGTCAGAGTCAGGTTCATTTGAACTATGTATTTGTTCAAACTATGAGAATAGTTAGAGAGATCAACCATGTTAGAAGTTTGTCCTCTTATGTTTCCTCCATAGCACAAAAGAAAGGAGATTCCTTCAGAAGGCTCCTTCTAGAGACTCTAAACAATTCTCACAGCACTTTATCTTAAGTCTTGTTCATACCTTCTGGAAGGAGAGCCATGTTCTTATTATTATTTGACCTTGTCTGTGTCCTATAGCTGCACATGCTGAGTATGAATGGTGCTGGAATATGTTGTGGCCACATCTATAATGACAACAAAGGTATTTTTCAAAGCTTGCTGATCTACTCTAGGTTTTGCTCTTGGCTTATTTTGTTGTTGTTTGTTTCTTGGTTTTTGGGTTTGATTTTTTTTTTAAATCCTCTACAATAATATGAAGGTCATCTGTACAATCTCTGAAATCTTACTCTATGTGACAATTTCACTTGTATTATTCTTGATGCTTTTTTTTTCTTGAATTTTCTACTTCTGCCTAGAAAAGCAAACAGTGCTCTGGATCCTTACACTACAACACAGAAAATTTGGAACCATATCACTTCAGATGAGAGACAAAATAATTCATTGGGTTTTTTTTCTTTTTAATAGCACACTATTCATACTTTTTTCATGCAGGGATGCTTTTCAGTTGAAAGAGGACGAATCTCATAAACAACACCACACCAAAAACTGCTAGGAGTATCTGGTAATTTTTTTTCCCTAAAGCCATCACTCTGCAGAAGGAACATGCAGGTGTGGGTTTCTCTAGTTTTCCTGCAGCTGCTTGAAATACAAAAGATCAGGTTTCTTAATTCTTTTGTCCTTCATCAGGAATGAGAACTGGATATGGTTAACAGGTAGTGAAGATGCTCAATCTTTGACACTGGAAAACATCATTCCTCTTGTCCTCCCACATTATCTTGAAATATAACCTCAAGATATAATAGGTAATTAGTAAGTGAGGGAAATGTATTCCTCCTCCTTTGTTTTCCATACCTTCCTTATTTTTCTTGATAAAACAAGTGAAGGAGGGGAAAAAAGTCAGAAACAAAGAAAGCAAGCACACAGTCAGAAGGATGCAGATTATCAAGACTAAAATTATCTTGCTACAAACCTCAAGTTTATCACACAAATAAAATATTTCTGGTTTGTTCCACTGTTTTTATTATTGTTGTTTCCTCAGACTAATTCAGCTGGCCATGATTTCATCCACATAAATGTTTTCAGAAAGTTTAACAATGGCAAGTGCTTGTCCAAATAAATTTCATGAAGGCATTACTACCAGATATGGTCTCACAGTTCAAAAGATCTTTCTTTATTATTATTATTCATACACTGGAGGAGGTGAGCAAAGATAAGAAAGCATTCTTTGGTATAACTCTTCTCTACTCAAAAAATAAAGGAAGACTGTAACTTTGATGACCCAGCTCCCGAGACAAATCACGAAAACCAGATGACAAATTCCATTTGTCAAGCAATCAATATGGTTAAGGTCTGACGACACAAATAATTATCTAAATAAATTAAAGAGTCCACTTAACCATCAATCTTAAAATAAGCTAACACTGACTTCCAGAATCATCTGGCCTCTCTGGCATGGAGTTGAAGAGTAAGATGTTGAAAAAAAGCTAGCAAAGCAGGAATGCCAGCTGGGGAGGGAAAAAAGTATTTTTGGATTAACTAGAAATGACGGCTACTATTCTTGGTGGAGAGCAGATTAAAGAAGGATGATATACTGTAAAAACATAAAACCCTGGAAAATTGATAGAATTTTAACAGCATTCATGAAACAGTGGAAAAATAAGACAGTAAGGCAAGCAATCTGAGACATAATCATTTATAGGATACATAAACACATACATGATTTACAACATATAAATCTTAGCATAAAAACATGTTTATTTATTTTGCAGTGGGAAGAAGTCAAGCTACTTACAGCTTGAGGACATTGCTCTGTCATCAGAGCTACACACTGGCACATGAAGATTTTACCTGTCTTACCTGTAATGTGTTCACTCCTATCTTTAAAATGGTGGCCTGAAAATAGTTCACTTTCTGAAGGAAACTACAACCTACAGTCTGGAAGTAAATATGAATCCTACCAAAATTTCAAAGTTAGGTACACTTAATACATCCAATGGGGGGTTTTTGTGTGTGTTTTGGCAGCTATTTTTAGTGATCTGGTTTGGTTCATAACACATTTTGCATTTCTTCACTTAGCTTATATAGTTAACCTGAAGCTTTGCATTTTAGGCTTGCTTTCTTTGGCCAAATAGTCTATGTCACAAACTCTTTTAATAGGAGCACATAAAAGCACAAAACAGTTAATGTGTTTCTTAACATTCCACTATAGTTTCTCCTAAAAAGTCCAGTGATTTTAATTCTTTTTTCTATTAACAAAACAGTTCAATGGTTTTCACCCACGGTCCACAAGCAAGTTCTAAGGTGACTGAGATTATTAATTACAGAAGAGTTTGGACATTAACTTGGAATGTTCAAGGACCTGTATGTAAATCTAAGAACTTTAATAACCAAATTAATATTCCTTAAAACAGAAGTACCCTCTTTGAGGAATATGTAACATTACATAGCTGACAATGACATCAAGCGTCTGACGCAAATTGTATCTTCATTATTGACCTCATTTTTGTCTTAACCTTCAATTGTGCAACAATCATACCAATACTCATTTCAGTAGTCAATTCAGAGAATAATAGCAGGACACACAATTAAAAAAAACAAAGTTACTTGCATGTAGTGGACTTTTTTAGCAATAAGGATTTTCCCATGAAGTTGGAATTGGCTAGAGAAACATCTTAGTTTTATTACAGGTATTTTCAACCACAAAAATAAAACTAAGCCCTTTATTTCAAGTCAGTGTTATTGCAAATTGCAATATTTTGGTTAGTTGAACTGAACCACAGCATTCTGTTCTGGTTCTGTTAGGTATCTGCTGTAGCCTAGAATTTAACACAGAAAATGCCGTGCCAGCTCTCTTGAATGGGGACTACATTTCCCATTGAATCGCATCTTATGCTTAGATAACAAAATATGAGCCATTATGGGAACTCTGGTAGCACTGATGGGTAAAAGTGAGTATAAAACACAGCAGCCACAAGACAGCTCTCATGCACCAGCACAGCATTTTGGGCAGATACAGTGCAGCACTGAAGCAAAACCTACAGACCTTCCCATTTCCAAGTATTTTGCTGGTTTTGAACCAGTTCAAAACAAAACAGTTCATTTCAACTGTTCCAATTTGTATATCCAAATGAGGCTAAACAGAGAGTTTTGATACAATTCTAAACATATCAAAACATATTTCAAAATACATATCCCCATGGGGGGTTGGAACTAGGGAACTAGATGATCTTTAAGGTACCTTCTAACCCAAATCATTCTATGATTTCAGCAAAAAAAAAAAAAATAAATAAAGGTACTCTGCATCAATTTGGACAAGTAAAGAAAACCTAAATTTCCATTCACTTCAAAACTGCATTTGTGCTTTATAAAGCCTAAGGATAGTGCTACAAAAAAGCTTCAATGGCCTGTTCTCTGTGCAATTTCCTGAAGCTTGAGTAAAGTTTGATCCAGGTTTCAACCTAGTTAACTTTTTTTCTGTTGCAAGCTTTTTATGATGGAATTTTATGGGGGGGGTTTAGGACTCAGGCCAATTTTATTCCATTACTAAAAAAAAGGGAAAAATTTACATTCAGTTTTCTTTACTATTTTTTTAGCCTTCAGAGGTGTGCTAGGTATTTCACAGGAACTATGAAGGACATCAGTGAGCCTGTGAAGGTAAACTACAGTCTGTAGGCTGTATTTTACAATGTCAGTTAAAGAGAGAAATGAATTTGAGATTTGATATAATTTTATATCTTAATTTGATTACAAATACTATGATGTGTTCCTTCTCAAGATATTTTACTGTCAGCACAATAAAGCACTATTTTTCAATTGGTTTGATTTGGCTGGTCACAGAAACCTAAATGTTGCCAGCCCTATGTCCCAGAAGGTTTCAAGTGCCAGAAAAATAATAAATTCATGCTAAGAGAACTTCCACACTAAAGGAACATGAAGGATAGTTCCTTCACAGTGCTTCCACCAAATTCTGTAGCAAAATTCTCCATTGCTTTCATTGTGAACAGTAGCAAGGACTTATTGTTTATTATTGTCTCTACATGCTGCCTTTGAGTTGTCATTTTTGGAAAGACGGTATCACTCCAGAAATAGAGACATATGAGAAATCTGTCCAAACATCTCCAGCCATGAGAGGATTATTTTCTATCACCAAATTCATCCTTGATGCAACCTATTTTCATACCTTTACACAGCTTTTCACTAATTTTGTATCCATTGCTACACAACAAACAGCCTTAACTTTAATGGGTTGCATGACTTTTATTTCTTCCCTGTTCACTGATTTTCATCCCCAGAGTTGCCATGTTTTACACTTTTAAAGCAAAGTTGCTTGTGCCTGGAAGATTGGAAAATATCTACCCTTAAGCTATATGGTATGCATATGAGGACCTAATACTATTTAAATAACAGCTAAGACCACAACCTTCAAATAAAAAGCCAGCTATTAAAACATTGCTGGAGGCAATGTTGCAAGGTTTACACTAATTTTATGCAAGATACAGGAACAGGAGAAAAGGCTGTTTCATTTGAAAGACTACACTGTATTCCTCTCCATTTTCTAATCATCACAGATTTAATCAACTTGTTCTGTTCATATATTTCATAATAACCTTTCCTCTTTCCCTGTTTTCAGGGAGAAGGAGAAAAATTTATATAACATAGTAAGTTTAAAAAATAATGGAGCTACATGGACGACAGAACAGCAACTAAGATACTGTGATTAACTTCATAGACTTCCAGTAGGAAGTATTTAGTTTATCAGCACATAGTAAATGAATATTAAAATATGCATAGCCCAAGGTTACAAATGAAAGTAGATAACAGCTGTTGGTCTACAATGTGGTTCCATAATGCAGAGATTGGAATAAGCTTGTAATTATGAATTAAAGCTAGAACAGTAGAAAAAAATAAAAAATGAAAGCACATTATGAAGATCCTCTTCAGCCCATACCATTTAAAAACATTTTCTTCATTAAAAGAAATGAAGGGGGAAGAATTGGATTGCTTCAGTTGTGTCAAAAAAAAAAATAAAAGAGCAAAATTATCAACCAGCTGCTTCTTTTAGCTCATGCTTTTTAAACTACAGGTATCTTAATTTTAGATCAACTGAATTTCAGAGTGGATAGTAAAATTACTACTGTCTATTTTAATGAGAGATTTAGCTTTGCATAATAAGTAAGCTTACTATCCTTGCACATGGTATCCCAGGGCTGGAAAAACAGAGAAAAAATAATTAGTCAAGTAATCTGCTTCATTACATACAGCATACTGTTGGCCAGTCTGTTACTCCTTTTTACTCAGTGTGCTGTCATTAGACATGAAAGATGTATGTCGATCTGAAGGATGGAACTATGTCTGGCATTGAAAAAGATATCTATCCACTCTATTTTCCCCTTGTATACACAGCCTAGCTACTGCTTTTAGCTTACACTGAAGAATTTTCAAATCTCTTGCCCTATGTGAAGTCATTAGTAGTGCATTAAAAGTTCTAAGAAAGAAAAAAAAAAAAAGAGGAGAGCAGTTTACATACAAAGCCTAAGTTAAACTAGTCTAAAAAGATTTCACGTTTTTTTCTTTTCTCATCAGGCAAGAGTTCTCCACAGAAAAATCACAGGCAAACAAAAAAATACCCATCCCAAAACATGAGTCTCTTCACGGATCTATTAGATGGATTTCACTACCAGCACCAGACCCACCACTGTCCCAAACAGGTGATACAAAGTACAGTTTAATAGTTTATCCAGGACACAGACAGAAAATGGAAGCATTCATACAATCTGATTCCAGTGCAGAAATTATGCTGATAATTTCTCTGCATACACAATGGAGAAAGAGAAACTCCCCCAGAAGATAATTTAGGCCAGTTTGGTTGCTGTGAATCACCTCTGGGCTTTTCCTCCTCCATTGCCTAACCTTGATGCAGGCACAAAGCAAACCCAAGTATGAACATTCTCCCATAACATGAGGTTCTTATTGTTACTAACCACAGCACTATATTTTTACATGGTAAACAAGAATCCTTGTCACCAGCTCTGAAGTGGAGAAACACACATATGGAGTAAGAAGATGGATCCTTCTCAATTACACCTGCAATCACAAACTTAAGGAGCAACTATGGCCAAGTAGCTGTGACAGCTACTTCTCAGCCTTTTTACTTGACGAACATAATCACACCAATGACTGCAACATGGTCATACCTCGAATATAAGAAGGGCACAAACAGACTAGGGATTATAAAGAACAAATATTGTCTGAAGAATACCAGTAAAAAAAGAAAAATAAAAAAAGATGGTCCTACCTCATTGAAATTACCTTCTGCAAATTAAATTTTCAAACCTGATTACTGATATACTATAGATTTTAATTTTAAGATCCAAACTAGGGAGATGTCTTGCTTTTTTTGAAGTGTGCATAACTTTAAATAGCTTCTTGTTCATGCAGAGTTTTTTTCCTCTGTCCCCTTCCCTTTCCCTAGGTGTAAATTTTAAGATTAAACAGCACAACTTCATGGCAACATGTGGTTCATCTTTCCAGTGACCAACATGTTTGAAAAATGAAAGAAAATGGAAATGCCTCTAGAAAACTGATAAGCTTTAAAAAAACTACAGATAAAATTTTAAAGTCATTAAAAGTTTTTGTTTTGTCTGGCATGATTTTATTTCAAAAGTCACTATGGAGTTCAAATGAGTCAACACATCATAACTTTGTTTCATGTCATCACAAAGCTAAATCTTGTTTATGGTATCAGGAAATAGCACTTAAAAGATAAAGACAAGATTTTTTAAAATCTTTATCTTATTTTGGTTGCCAGTAAGTACCCAATTTGTAGAGGACTCTTAAATTCAGAAAAGAATTTTAGCAAGAAGGAATGAATTTTTAAACCATTATTGATTATGACACAGCTCGTGTAAATGAATGAATTTTATATGAAGCAGACACTGTGCACTCACTTGATATATATTGATAAGCAAAATCAATTAGCCACTTGTTTTTCAGGACTAGAAGGCTTACTCTATTGGATTGTTCTTTTCCAAATGATTGTTTGATTAAGTTTTCTACAAAGAAAAGAAAATAGAGTGACAGGAATTAAATTACAGAAATTTAGTAAATCTTTGCAAGTATTTTACAAAATACCATTCTTTACTTAATAAAGGGCAAGCAACACATTTTATGATTTCCCATTCATTCCACAAAGCTACGGAGTTTGTAATTGTGTATATAAAGCCATCAGTCTTGTAGAGCCATCTTTAGCTGAGCAAGCCCCAAAGCATCCCGTCCATTCTGCTCAGATCTGATCAGCATCTTTATAGTTTATCAGCCTTGGGGTTCAATTTTGTTTTGGATGCTTTTATAAATGAGCACAATCACTGGTGAATCTGTTCTTCCAGATTGCAAAGAGAAAAATCGAGAGAAGAACTTTAGTAGATTACTGTGTCACTGAGGATAAAGTACAAGCACAAATGCACCTAAAGTAGTCTCAGAGATTATTTCATTGGGTGTACATTTTCAGTTTTATTTCAGTAAAATTAGATGATTGTCTTAGTTATTATTGTTTTTGAAGCTATATTCTGTCCCCAGGCAAGGTGCATGATCAATGCACTATCTAGCAAAATCAATTTGTTGCGAAGTACTATTTATTTAAAAAAAGGAAAGGGGGAGAGGAGAGTAATGCATAGCAAATGCGAAAATGATTATAAGACTTTCTTCTAGTAAAGCTGAATTTTATCATTGAAGCATGGATCTTAAAAAATAATATAACTGATTTCACAAACCCTGTACAACACTACTTCTATATACATATATAAACTTGAAGGTAGCCAGGGAACAGATAGCATCAGGTTTGGAGGTTTCTTTCATTTCCACTATAAGAAGTAAGTTTCTAGCAATAAATTAGTGGGGCACATGGTCCTCCTCTGCTATACTGTTCTACCACACCAGTCATTTCATTTTTATATAAACATGATACAGGAAAGAATACATATGTTTTAAAAGAAGGGTTGGTTTCTTTTCTATAGCTTTAAAAAAAAATAGCTGTACTTGCTATGCTTTGTTATTCAAGAGATCATCAATATCACTGAATATCTGATGGGCTAAGGGGAATGTGATTTTCTTGAGCAGCAGGAAGGCTGCAGTCTCATGACAGATAGGGTCAATTTTGTTTTCAGAAGCTGTTGATGCTCTTGTGTTATCTCTGTCATGGCCACCATATTAGAAGTGTAGTGGAAATCCATTATCTGCAATCTCAGTCAAAACATTCGCAGCTCTGAATAGTTATAGGCAACACAAACTTCCAGACAGTTGAAAACAAAGCATACGTATGTTTAATGAGAAAAATGCTTTCACAAAAATGGCTAATTTGAGCTTGATGGTGTTACTATCACTTCTTTATTGAGGACCACCATCAGAAAGGTTACAAAAGATTCTAAAAATGCATGAAATTAGGATGCTGGATGCTGAAGAGAAATGCAGTCTCTTAATTGTTTTATGAATCTGAACTCTCAGACCATTTTTCACCACCTTTACCAATAACTAGAGTGTGTGCTGCATACAGACATCTACCACTGATATACACAGGTGTGAATAGATCAATTTGATTTTATGACTTAAGCAGTGAGATAGCAGCGGGAGAGGAGGAAAACAGCTACCTGAGAATGAAGGTGAATTCAGATCTCTAACCACCTCAAAGTAAACAGTATCCTCGGTACTAGGTTTTGAGGTGGAGTGTTTCTCTTCTAGCAGATTAGCTGAAAAAGGGTTATTTGGAATCCAGCAACAATCTCTAACAGCATAACTTAAGTTATCCTCACTGATACCCACTTAATTATCCCATCCCTTAATTAGAGAAAAGAGAAGGTGGATCCATGTTCTTGTACAATAGCATGACCAGTTAATCTATCTGGCACTTGCTATTAAAAATGTATGTTTTCAAGCAGCTGGGCTACACAATAATGTCGTTTGGTTTTCCGTTATCAAATGATAGGTAGCATTGCTGCAGCAGATTCTCTTGAGGCCATGATGAGGCGAGATTTGAATAAGCCACTTTCGAAAGTTAAGATGATGCACATCACTCAGAGCTACTTAATGAAGCAACTGTATGGTCAGAACAGCTGAAGGAGAGAGACTTGTCAAGTAAGTTAAGGCAGACTCATTGGAATTAAGACAATATCAACAACTGCAGCCTCATGCGTGACACTTGTTAAAGCACTAGATTATAAAGATGGTTAGCTACCAAGGTCCATGTTGCCTACACAATACTTTTGCTTGTTCCTCCAGGCCACTGTAATATTGACCTGAAACAAATGCAGCCTTGGTTGGATGAGTAGGTAGATACAACTCAAGGAGTGTGTATAGACACCATATAAAAATAATTCTTTGGCCTCTGCTCCTTTACATTATTCCTGCTATGAGTTATTGAGTGTTAATCTGTTCCTTTGGAAATATTTTAACTGCTAAGGGAAAGGGAAAAATTACAACATAATTACTGCAGTATTAAATCAGAACCTGATTTGCACTGAAATTCCAAATTCAGCCCTTTCCTTTTTCCCACCCACATATTTGAGTTTCATTCTTTCTGACTGTAAATTGCTTCATGCATGCATGTAGGCACAGGCACAAAAGGTATACATGAACGCTTAGATACATATTTAGACATCTGCACAAACATACTCATGCTTAACTGATGTAGGAATCTTAAAATTTCTCTTCTACCTTACCAAGAAATTCCATTTCCTTAATCTATTTAAGAGAAAACCTGTAAGATGATATTGAGGTGCAACCAACAAGATCACCTCAAAGGCAACCTGCTATTCCTCTATCTAATATTCCTAATTCCTATATCAAATTAGGCACATTCTTACCTATCACTGAAAGAAATTTTCTTCTCAAATAAAACAGAAGTTCAGATGGACTGTGAAAACCCACTCAGAATAATAAGAAATGTTTTTTAAATATGAATACATGCCAAGCCACTTAGAAAAGCTGTATGATTCTGCAAATGCATAGTCTGTCAAATTATGGTAACTAAAAAGATAATTCTTCTATTGACTGATCATTTCCAAACAGACACTTGAAATTTCTTGTATTTTCCTCTGGAGTGTGTGGTAACAGTCACTGCTGAAAAGGAGATATACCATTGCAGAGACACAGTATGGAGATGCCTTATGCTCCTGATGTTGCACTGCAGTCAAACCTGCTCTGTTCACCTGAGATCCTGTTTTGTAACAGAATTTCTGTGACAGATTTGAAGACCCTCAAAGACTGGAAAGCACAAGCTTCCAGGGAGGAGCCCCATCTGCATATGGCACACTGCTGTACATAAAGAAGGAGAGAATTAATAGTTCACAATCTGCTGTACATGATAGTATTATCCTGTCCTGACAGTTTTGGGTCAAGGACACAGAAATCAAACTGTAAATTAACACACAGTGAATGATAAGGGGAAAAAATGCTACACAGGAATTATTAGAGATGAAGAGATTATGACAAAGGAGTCAGATTCTATTAGTACACCCTCATTACAGTACTCAAAAGGTATAACACTTTTTTTTTTTGTTAAAGAAAACAAAGTGGTCAAGCTTGAGTTATCATTACAGACATTCTCTCTTAATTCAATCCATACTTTACCTTTGCAGTTAGGTTCCACCATGGGCTTTATGCTTAAGTGTACTCCCAACCAACATTGAACCTGAAGATGCAATCAAACCAGACACCATTTTTATGAGTTTTGTGTGTATTCAATGACAAGTTGTAACATTCATATATTTCCTATGTCTACAGAAATTTGTTTAAATTTTCATATTCAGTCCTCAATTCCATGCCTTATGGGCTACAGAAAAGAGTAATTTTTAGTATGTACAGGTAAGCACATACAGACCTCACACAGCAGAATATGACGTGGAAAAGTAAATAGAATAAAAAGTTCTTTTTTTGTGTTTTTCTTCTTGGAACTGCAAGATAAGGAGATATATTATGTCTAAATGAGTACTCAAGGTTTAAGATGTTTCTGGTTTGTCCAAGACCTAAACACAGGCTCTAACCCAATTCTTCAGACATGCTGTGGTGAGAGAAACTTCTGTACTCACTTTACAATGGATGAGGATTGCCCTTTCCACACGACTCTTTCAAGGCCTGGCAAAGCACCCTTATTATGCTACTCATGTGTTTGATGTTAACAAAATATTTTATGTCATACTGAAGAACTTCATCCATTACATATTCTTTTTCATAGACTTGTAATGAATCTTGCATAGTTAAATGCACTCATCATGATTTCATCTCTGTGTAAAGCATTGGGAATTGAGGTACTAATGAGTCAGATAATCACCAAACAGCAAAGAAAGAAATAAAATATCATCGTGGTGTCAGGAGAAAGCCTCACTCACAATCTTGAGTAACCGATAAATATGTTGCAATTCAGCAGCAGGAATACTGAAAGACTGTTAACTATACTAAAAATTAAAACATCTAATTGTAGTTTTGCAATTTACTGGAGCCTCGTTTTCTCCAGAAATGAAGCATGTTCATTAGTTTTTCTCTGGATCAGGTTTTCATAAGCCTTCATTCAAAATATAAGCAACAAACCTAGTTACAAAACAATCACAGCTTTTAGCAGCTTATTACACCTTCAAACCATGATGCACCCAAGGCAGGAAAGCTTTAGAAGCCTAAATTTTTCTAGGAATTCTTCTATAAGAACATGTGTTTTATGAAATTCTAAGAGGGAAGGATAAACAACTGAGCCAGCACTGAAGAATGAATGAATATTTGTATATTTCTATATAAAGGTACTTTGAAGGTGACAGCAATTCAAAGGCCTGATAGGTTTGCTGCTGCCAGTGTAAGACATACAGTGTTCCCTCGTCTCTTCTCAACAGAAAAGCAGGATGAAATATGTGCACAAGAAAAGCACTGTGAGTTTGAAATAGCTGCACCCGGAATGGAGAGAGTTGTTCACTGTTTTAATTTTGACAACATAATTAGCTATTTATTTATGCTAATATGTAAGTTAAGAAAATCTTCATTGTGCTCTCCTGAAGCTGTGACAATCCTTTACTGTGGTACAGTTTTAACATTGAAAGGAACTTGTTGAGGCTGCTGGCTAGCCCTTCGCATAATCCCTCCCTTAGCTTAAGTATTTGCAACAGGCAAACCCAAACTCAAATACAAGGTCTGGATTGCCTTATACTCTGTTTTGAATGCACAGTTCTGAACAGTGTAATGAACTGTACATCCAATTAAACAAATAATCATTCAGAGAGATAGATGAGCATTAGAAATGACCTGTCCTAACCTCCTAAAGAACAGGCGGATTTTAGCACGTTTATCTCCTTCTGCCTTCCCTGTCTACCACTCAATGGGAGAAGGGAAGAAAATGGAAGGAAAACAAAGAAACAAAAAAGAAACCGATTAAAAAGCAGGTGGGAAAAAAAAAAAAAAAACAAACAAGGGGAAAAGCAATGATATATCAGGGAAAAATGAAGTACGGGTGAAATTGTCCCCTTTTATTAACACATACTGTTAAACTTCAAAGAAATTCAGAAAAAATTTGGCAGTCAAAACATTTAACATTTACAAGAGCCAGCTGAATCTTGCTGGGATATTTTTCTACCCTTCCAAGACATTTTAACCCTCAGAATCCACACTGATTGATTTACTCTCAGCATCATTACCATGTTTCCTCTTTCACAAGCAAGAGAGGAAAGAATCCAATGTACCAGCATCCTGAGCTAAAAGTCAGGAAGTAAAACTTCTGCAGAGTGTTCCGTTTTAATTGGATACAGTCACGCTATCCAAATAAGAAGAAATTTGCTACAGATTGTCCATTTTCCTCCTGCTGTAAAATAGTCAGAGAAAAATAATTGCATTTTGCAGTCATTCACACTATTGCTTTGGTTTTTTTCCAGCTTGGAGACTTGTCTTAAAAGTATTAGGTTACAAATACAAATGCACATCAAGTCCATCCTGGCAAGCACTGGGAGGAAGGGAGGAATGGACAGTCCTTCATTCAGGTATCAAAGGGGTTTGTGCTAAGACTAATACAAAAATCCACAGGAACTTCAGAGAGAAAACCTGACCTAGCTGTTGGAGAAAGGTTACTGCAAACCCATGTAGAGCTGTGACAAGAAAAGCAAGGTGTCACTGGGATTCACTGGTTGTAGACAAAGGCTGAATGGATAACTGCTGCCAGAAGTATCTTCTCAGATATTTAGAAAGCTATTTCTAGAAGACATTACCTTGCATTCAGAATCATACCAGGAGGCAGGATTTCTCAGAGCATGCTCAGAGTTTATTCTAAATAGAGACATGATGAGAATTCTTTTCTATTTGCAATCTGCCCACGCTGTTGCTACTAAAGTCTATCAAAAAGACACCATAAAAGTTCCAGCAAATTAATTTTAGCTACATGATGAGTAGAGTTTCCTTGAAGTTAATCCTATAAAATGGTAACTAGAACACAGTAACAGTACAACTGAGACCACATCTAGTCCAACACAGATCACTAGTGGCTCTTTAGTGAAAGAAACAGCAAATCTAGACTTAGATTTTTTTTTCCAATATACCTTTACACCTTATAGGAATCCAGGATCTTACAAACTTCCTGAGCCAAAAGTTAAACTATCTTCATGCTATAAAGTAGCATCTATCTATTTTACAATTGCATCAGGCATAGAAGGTTCCTTAGACTTTAGCAAGCTCTGCTAGATCTTAACTGGGCTAGTATCTTCGCTTGTGTGGCACAGATGCATTTTTGAGGTCAGTACAAGCATCTCAGCAGAATACTGTTCAGGCGCAATAGACTAGTCACATGGTATCAAAGACAACAGTTTAACTTGAGATTTTTATTCCCTCTATTAAAAGATATTATGGATGCAGCTTTTAACCATGTCATAGTTCAGTTGAGAGATAGCTTTGCTGTGAAGAAATCCCCTAGTTTACTTAGTTATGCATGGGTCCTACACACTGTATCTGGCAACGTGGAGTTTGAGGTTCCCTGAAGCATACCCTCTGATCTACTTTTAAAATTTAATGGTCAGCTTCTCAGTACACAAGTACTAAAACTACAATAAGCTGCTTATTATGAGTGAAGGAACAGTACAGGCAGTAGCCATGTAGGTGGTCATTATGAAAGTAAGACATTACCTATGTAAAGAACAAAATATATCCAGATACCACTTTCCAACCTAGCAGATAATTTTAGAAACACAAAAGAACGTTGACAGCACAGATATTTGCTTCAGCACCCCTCCTGTATAACTAAGGAACAATTTTGGTTCATAAAGAATGATTAAAGCACCAATTATTTTGACTAAACACACATTTGAAACCCTCAGGCTGCCGTGGACTTTAAAGCCATTAATTCATTATTTAGCTGTCAGTGTGGAAAAATGTTACAGGCTTAAAGGTTTAACAAACACTTCGCAATATTAAAGCAAATGGTCACATTTGAAATTTCAAACCGTTACACGATTTTATTTATTAGATAGTGTAGATTACCTTTTGTACAAACATTGCTTGCAATGTATTCTAGAACAATTTTCTGCTGAACAGAAACTAATCACATTTTAAGCTTAAATTTAAATAAAGAAAGAGAGAAAAACCCCCTCAAGAGCTTCTTGGAAATCATTTACAAAAATCTTTGAGGCTCAGGTGAAACAAGTAGTGCTGTGGGATTTGAAAGATCTGTGGAAGTGTAAGCTATAAAATCACTTCATCTCGGATGCTTAGAAAGGTGGTTTGGGAAAGAAACTCCACTTTTTCAATGCCTCAGTGATATATGGCACTGACACTAATGCCTATAAAACCTTATTAGGGAGTGCTGTGAAACTCAAATATATGAGTTTCTTATGTGGAAGGATTTGAGTATTCACATTACAGTGGAAAAGAGGACATGTCCACGTTCATCTCCAGAAAGTGGATTGATTTGGGCAATCTATTCGGGAATATACAAATATCTTCACTCTCCAGGACTGTGACAGAGATAAGCAAATGGCACAGCACTCACTCCTCAAGCTCTGGCAAGACTTTCTGATGATTTGATACAAAACTTTACTTTCAGTGAACCACAGTTGTGTGTTCTTTAAAATAAAACATCGTCACAAGTTGAGTTTCAAGTACTGCAAACTTCCACAACAAAGCAATAACAGTGAATATGTCAGGTTAATTTTTGAATTAAGTTCCACATTGAGTATGCTAATAATTAGCAGACCTAAAACTTCAGTGTTATCTTAAGGAGGACACCAAGTAACAAATGCCATCTGGACCCCTGCCTGTCAGGGTCTGGAGAACACAGGCAGTAGCCATATAGGTGGTCATTATGAAAGTAAGATATAACCTCTCCCCAGGGACTCTGGCTGCCTGTTGTAGCCTTGCAAACTTGTCTCAGAGGTCTCATTGGGGTTTCCCTCCCTGAGGCTTGAGAGCTGCACTTAAGCTCAAGTCTGTGTCTTTGGTCCTTACCTGACCTATATGGAGGTATGCCCAACCTTGTACTTTGCTGTCCCAATCGGATGACTTCATTTCCCAGCTGGGCCTCAGCACTAGCACAAGACCTGTCGTTGATCCCAGGACAATCAGCAGTCCCTTCCTGCACAACTTGCTCCACTATCAAAGGATTCCATCACTGGACACTGCTGTGCTTGCCTTGCCATAAACTTTACCTCTTGGCTCAGCCTCAGCATGGAGTCTCCTGCCCCAGCTCTACCTGACAACCTGCCCCAGGAGGAAAGAAGAACCAAGCCTGCAGTAAGAATCAGACAACTCTCTCCTGGGGAAAGACATACATCTTGTACTGGATGGGGAGGATGTCCATCTCCCTCTGCAGAAAAAAAATAACCAGAAAGAACAGGAAGAAAACAAACATGGAAAATCTTAAATCTGGTTAGACAAAATTGAGTGCCAGAGGGAGCACTGAAAGTAAAAAGGCTGAACCCTGAAGGGCTCACAGGAACTGTGTCTGAAAGGATGTCCAAGGAGATTACAGGGTAATAAAGTGCAATTTTATAAATTTATGATTGGAATTCATCCCTTGGAAGAATCTACAATGAAAACTGGAAGCCCACTATGAGACATGCTTAGGGACTGTGTTCAGCAAGAGGCTAAATAGCAAAAGAGAGAAATGCTAAATTTAGATACTGGATTTTCTAGGTGAAATTCCAAGACGTTTTGTTATCCTACTGCACAGGAGAACCAGGACTCTGAATTACAGATGCAATATAACTAAATATATCCAATGTACATAAATCTCCCTAATTTTCCAATCCAACCAACACATTTGTTAAGGGATTCTTTTATTTTCTTTTCACTCCACAGACAATGGAAGATCCTTTTTAGTTTACAGGCACTGGCATTTACAGTATCTCAATGCAGATGTGCCATTCCAGATTCTAATAACTGTTCATAGCAAGGACCATTCAGTCACAGTAACCATGTGTATAAAAATCACGTAAACTAAGATTACCAACATTAAAATTGACTCTCATCAAAGAAGCATGAAGAGAGAACATTTTTCCTCCATGTGGAACTTAAGAGGCTCCAGCAGACTTGGATGATAGTCCAAAACTGTTTTCACTGTTCTCACAGAAGATGTGTTATCAATAACTGGTGGGAATTCACTGTGAAATGCACAGAGAAAGGCAAAGAGTAACTAAACAACAGATCAGCAGTGCATAAATATATTATTACATCTCATTAAAAGTATCAAAAGAAGATACTGCTCAGCTATCTGTAACATACAGAGGATGGGATCTCCTTCCCATTTTTGCTAACAAGGAAGCATTTCAACTTTAACTGGAGTGTACATGGTCATTTTAATGTGTTGAAATATCTTTCACAAGAAAGATACCTAAGCCTGCCTTGTCCATCCAATCTCATTGCAATTCCCACTACTAATACATGTTACATTCCTCAGCCAGGAATCACCTCAGTGTCAAAAGGAACCGTGTGTTATTGCTGAAGCCCTCCAGGCAGTGTACAATCACTTTTTAACTTAAGGTTAAAAAATTAGTTTTCAGTGAAATTAGATACTGTGTGCATCTTACAAAATCGGAGACAAGGAAAACCAATTCTTTAATGTCATCTCTAAAGCAAAGAAAATGCTGTGAGCAATACTGTGTTAAAAATTTAAGTCCTGGAAAAACAAAAGCCTTAAAAATGCAAGATATTACTAATATAAACTGGATAAACAATTTTAAAATGTTTAACAGGTTCTTGTTGTTGTATTTACACAGAGAGAAGAAGATTGCAAATACCTGTAATTAAACTACAGATTTGCAGTTACAGGAAACAATTAAGGATGTAGTCATGGGCATATGGATTTGCAACTGTTCTTTAATAAGGTGAATATAATTAATAACGGAAAGATATTTTATATTAATTTATTTAGAGAGACTGTCTGCATGTATTTTTTTGCTTCACAAAAGTGTAAGCATACGAAAGAAACCTTGGTCCCACTGCAGTCAGAGGTAAAACACCATTGCCCCACTGGTTTCTACGAAGCCAGACTTGACAATTTAACTATGGATACCCCCTCAAGTAAATATCTCTTATTTTCATATCCTATAGCTTCACCCAGTAAGTAGAAGTCTGAGAGAATCTTAAGTTCCTGGGCCTCTGAAAATGTATACAAAATAATTTTGTGCAAAGATGCATCCAAACTCATACCACTGTGATAGATTCTTCTGGATTCACAGTTCTGTATCAGCTCTAGTGTACACACTAGTTATAGCCTGAAGGTACAATAAACTATGCAAGTTAATAAGACGAGGCTTGAATTTTTCAAACAAGCATTTAGTTTATAATAGCAGGAATATATATGAACAAAGAAAAGAATAGTACAGTACAGGATCATGCAAGAAAGATGGCTCTTTTAACTGAATTTAATCCTTCCCCTTCAAACATAGCAAAAAATCAATTGCTTTTGCCTGACTTTGTCCAAAATATCAGTAAATGTCCTGATGTCAAATGGGTTTGGAGCAGGCCAGATACAGATATATTCATGGTCATGGCAGAAAATTATTTTTTTTTATTTTAAGAGGTTCAGAAAATAGATTATGAGAGAAAAAATACATACCATATCAAAAATATCTGTCGGCATCAAAATAACCGGGACATTTTGAGTATATTCCACTCTAATTCTTAAGATATTAAACACCTTATCAGGGATCAGAATATTTGAGAACTATTACAAGAAGAGAATAAACATTACAATATTAAAACATTGTATAAATATTGCACCTATTTTGACAAAAACCCTGTTGGAAGCACTGATCACTTTATTTATCAGGATCAGATGAATGACAGAAATCTCTCTTCTCATCAAAAAGCAAGCCCTCTTCAGTCAAGTATTCCCTATTTTCTATGTCTGGATTTTGTAAAAAATAAGTAAGTTTCTTGTCCTTGCTGCTCCAAAATTAAATTGTCCTAAGAGTTGAGAAATCTTCTAAAATCCATTATAATTCATTCATATGTATATCTTCTTCTGCAAATATTGCTGCTGAAATATTCATATCTTGTCATATCTTAATGCAGGAATAGTGTCCTTTTTTTTTTCCCATTGAGCAAAAATATAAAGCAAACATACTGTTTCTCAGTAAAAAGCAGATAAATTATCCTCAAAATATTATTTTCCCTTTTTCTTGTTGTTTTCTGAACAATAATAAATTTTGAGTCTTGAATATACACAAACATCAGATACTTAAATGCCCACATAAGAGCAATATAATTGAAGATGGCAGGTAAATATATGTAAGCAAACTTAATCAGTTTGGCGAAAATACATTTCAGCATATTTAGGGAGTAGTAATACTAAATTAATCTTCTGTTATAAAATCCTCAATGAATACACATTACATAAACTTAATGTTGACAAAGAAACACAGTATCAGTAGATCAGCATCTTAGCACTGACGTTTCATGTAAGTTGGCAGCACTTAGTCTTTCCAAGAATCCCAGACATTCCACTTCTATTAACTGACATCAAAACCCACAAGTTCCTGTTTGCCATTTCACATACAGGATGTTGCTTTTGCACTGAACAAAATACAAAGTAAACCAAATCTATACAAATTAAGCAGCAATGAAAGCAACACAGATCTACATAAAACTTTCTAAAAACGCTGTAGCTACCAGAGAGAAAGGCAAATAATCTAAAACAGTGCTATAAAATGTGTTCATTCTGAAAAATTAGTAGTCTTACAGTTAAGTCTTAGAAATTGAAAATCTTGTCAATAACTTTCCCATTTCCCTTTGGTAGAACTGAGAATTTTTCAGATTCTTAACTTGTTTGCTAAAGAGCTACAATAAATACAAGGCTTTATTTGGGTGCCTGCGCTTGTAATCTTAAAGTTACAAGGAACTGTTGGAGATTTGCTAGTAAATTATAATACAGAAGGTACTTCCCAAAAAATAAACCTGTGAGATCACTTAATCTTAAAGTTACAAAGAACTTTTGGAGATTTGCTAGTAAATTATAATACAGAAGGTACTTCCCAAAAAATAAACCTGTGAGATCAGTTACAGGCTTAAAGACAGAATGTCTGATGCCTCAATGTAGTGCTTTTACAGGACTTAATATAATGGCACTATAATTTCCCCTGTTAGTTGCTATAACAGTACCAGAATCAAATACCGGTGACTGATAAGAAATGGAATACACTGAAAATATTAGGAGGACACCTGTCACTGCTTACATAGAAAATTTTTATCATTGCATTGCTCCCCTGAGAAGTCCAACAGCAGATAAAACAACTTGCTAGAAAAACTGTAAGAAGCAGACATTGCTGCATTTCCTTTACATTCACAGAGGGAAGCAGGCCTAAAAGGTGTATGAAGAAAATATAAAACAACAAAAAAATTATCCCCCCCAAAAACACAGACAAACAAAACCAAAAAAACCTCACCCCATAAAGATCTGTGACCAGAAGAACCAAGACAGCTATGCTTTATGACTGGGATTTTCTAGTGCCTAATAAGCTGCAACTTTCACCTGCAGTTTTTCTAATAGTTAGGGCATTTGTAATGTCTCCCTTCTGAACAGTCTCTCACTTCTGGTATAATAAATGTGCTCCCACCATAAACTCTTTTCAGCAGAGACATTAACACAATTTCATTTTCCCTCTGTCCAGATGCTTGGGTAAAACTGTGCATAAAATAACCATCTTTGATGCCTCCAGCTTTTTTATCAAATAATATAGCTGAAATAAGGTAAGCAGTTAAAATTATAACACTGGAGAGGAGATTATTTGCAAGGAAAATAAAAGTTGTTAAGTTTTATTTCCTTCTGAAGCTTTGCAAAGCTATAGTAGGCAAAGGTTTTGCTGTTCTCTTTCACTAAAAGACCTCAGATAATTTACAAGGAAAAGTACTTATATTGATATTTAGGGATATCTCTATCATCCTAGGACCTAGACCTCTGAAGCCAGATGAAAACACAAGTACACATTCAAATTGTAGATCTATTGATGTGGCTAAGGAATGTCTCCTTCAGCACAGATGTCTCACAAACTTGCTTTTTATGTTGCAGACAGTGTGAGCCCAAACTGAGAGATCACCCATTTAAATAAGAGCCAGCCAACACTGCAAAACTTGCAAAACATTCTCACTTAGCAGAACAGCCAAGGGGCTGAACTTGGACAGGCCTTCACTGCTGCCTGTATTTAATAAAGATCCTAAGCAACCTGTGGAATAACTGATGCTGGAAAGTGGAAAGGTGGTTAAAAATTCTCTTAGCCTTCTTCCTCAAGGGCCAGAAGTATTATTCTTCTTTACAAAGGTCCATCCACATATCTTTTCCTTGTTTTAAGTAGTCTGAAGAAATGCTTGGTTTATTTACCAACTGTGGATGAGAACCAAACCCAAGGCCCTCAGCACCCTGATAATTAATTCCTTTCCCATGAGAAGAAAATTTTTTCTTTCCTTACTTTTAACAGCCTTCAAAGAATGTGAGGGTCTTCCTGGCTGCAAGGTAATTACAACTGCTGTTCACTTAAATCTTCTAGCTATTTGCACAGAACACTGCATTTTTAGTATGCACTACACTCTTGTCTTCTTTTATACATCTCTGTAATTAAAGGCAATGCTGCCAAAAAGATGTTCCAAGTTGAATTTCAAAAAATATTTATTTGCATGAGTAAACTGGCTAATTACTTGGGCAATCTCATACAAATATTTTCCCATAACTTATGTTTAGGCATAGAAGATGTAACCATCAACTCAGACATGGAGAGAGAAAAAAAACCATGTTAAAACTCAGTCTTTAAATTCGGTACACAGCTCCACAGTTGCCTCTTTCAGAGAAAAAAAGAGATTAATTGTAAATTCATATCCTTGAGCATGCACAGACAGTTACTACAAGATTACACTTCAGCTGCTCAATACAATGGAAAACATGCTCATGTGCAAATACACAGTTTGAAAAAAAAAAAAATCAAATAAACAGATTCAGACTGTGCCATTAAGCCACTCACCAGCCCCAAGAACTCCTAGTGTTGTTATGCTCTGTATCTTCCAATGTATCACCTCAGCAGAGATGTGGGAAACAAGCAAACAACTCTGCAAGCTGGCATTATCAGAACATTCATACATCTTCATCTCCTTGTTACATTTACTTATCCCAAATTACTCCACTACATTTTGATTTAGAGAAATCTGAACTGGGACAAGGGAGTGAAAGCAGGGGGCTTCTGTTAAACAAGATATTATTTGGAACAGCAAAAGTGCCATTCCCCTTGTGTGGAAAGATACCCACTTCTTTATGCTCTGTAGGTCAAATCAAAAACATAAAAGAAATGTGAAAACATCAGCCCTGCTTATGCAAGCCACAAGTTACATCGATTCCTTGACATTCAATTATGTTTTCATGCATAAGTTCAAATGAGTCATTTCATCCTACCACCTGGTTTCCAGACACTTTATCCCCCACTTGGTTTGCTTAAGGAGCTCTTCTTGTTCATCTGGATGTTTTGGGTACTAATTGGCAATGAATTTCCCTTCCACTGCTTTTCATTCTGTGTTTTCTTGGTGGTCCTTCATCTCAGTCCATTCAAAGACAGTTTTGCTTGCCAGGTACTGAATGCCCTTGAGCTGTGTTACATCACCACAACTGCAAATAGTTTACAGCGATCTCTCTTGGCCCAACTTTAATAAGAATGATGTAGAAAGAGCTGGTGATTCTGGTTTGGATTTTAGTGTTTGGGTTACTCATGTTTTTATAAAACTGCATATGGGTCACAAAATGACTGCAGAACTAGATTTATAACCTTATGGGAAGTTCAGCTTCACTGAGATATGATTCCTGCTATGCCTGAGCCTAGCTACAAAGCAACCTCATCAAGAAATCCATTTTCAATGGAAAATATTTCTTTCATAAAAGGCTAGTTTCTGGAATTTCTGAAGTAAATATCAGTTACACAATAGGGTGTGCACCTTACATATCTTCACCTTTCCTCCAAAACTCTAGACCTAATTGATGCTGAGAGCAGTACCTAATGTCTCAGATTAACATGGACAGATGGCTTTACAATAATAAAGAAGGCAAAGAGACAAAACCAAGCAGACTACTTTTGGCTGGTCATGGCAGAATCTCAGCCTCATTTCATGTCAGGCATTAACAAGCTCGGGTAAGTCATCCACACACTAAGCCAAAAGAATAAGGCCCAGCTAACATCAACAAGGCTGTAGATATGAAACCAAGGTAAAGCATAGACAAATTCCTTGCTATTTTAAAAAATGAAAATATCTTTATGAAACAATCTCTGATAACAGCAGTGTTATACTTAGTTGAGCCTTTAGTCGCTAGGTGATGCAATTTAAATTCTTAAACAGAATGTATACTTCACAGTCTGTGAAAGGAAAAAAATATAGGGTGAGCAGAGCATAATTTTTCAGATAGTTCTAACTTCAACAATAAGCATAACTGCTTAAATTTCTGAGGGGACTGTACTGTAAAATGATGAGAAAAGAAATAGCAGGGAAAAGAGATTACAGATTGGGAAGAACCTTTCCAGAAGACAGCAAAAGGTTTTTTTAACTTGTGATCTAGTCAGTAGTGCTCCAAATAAGGTGGCACATCAAGCATTTCTAGTGCTCTACCTATGAGATATCAGTGCAGGCTTTTAGTCAATACTTCATATATTATGTCTTATAAAAATTACGTATGTTGCTAGTGCAACATAGCAAAAGAAAAACAAATATAGAAACCTGGTTCCCCTTAGACTATTATCTGTATTAAATAGTGGCCAAATGCTCTGCTGGCTTAATTCCATTAAGTTCAATGGAGTCATGCCAAGAAAGAATTTAGTCCGAAGCATTTAATGAGCTTGTTACTTGAAAGATTAGGGGCCATATCTTCTTCTGGTATAAACTGGTGTAATTTTGTTGGCTTCCATCAAACTATGTCAAATCAGAACAACTGAGGATGTAGACTTAGAATAAAGTTACTTTGGCCCTAACAAGTATATGTGGCTCATAGCTTCATATTATGTTCAGCTTGTCAAATAGTCTTGCAAAGATCAAGCCTGGCCTACAAGCCCTCCTCCTCAAAAATGCCCAAGTGGTAATTTCTTCAGATCTTATCTATCAACTTAACAACATGAGATTCTATTTCTCCTCTTTTAAACTTTCCAGTAAGGACCCTGCCAAATGCATTCTTATTTTAGTTTGACTATGAAGAAATCCCATTAATGTAAAAATTATTTGATGTCAGATTCTAACATAAGCTATTTTTTCAATTTACACCTACAAATCTTGTTTCTTTAAGAGGATATCATCCTGCCTCACAAAAACCCTGGAAAACAAAACAAATAATGTACAAAGCTCACTCTCATTCTCCTATGAAGTGTTATTATTCTGCACGCAATGACATTCAAACCCAATCTTCTGCTTCTTTTTCCTGTTGCTAAGTAAACATTATCTTAGGTATGTTTATTAATTTTTGCTCATGGTTATGAATATTCTAAATCATTAGTGCAAAAGCTAACTTCAGTCAAAAGATTTAAATTAACAATTGCAAAATACAATAAACATCCCTCATACGTTCTTCCATCTGAGCTGTCTGATTTAATACAAGTGTATTTTTGATCCTTCCAAATGTACTGGAAAGCAGAGTTGGACAGTCAGCTGATGTAAAGCAGCTTAGCTCCATTAAAATTGATTTATCTTTCCAAAAATCAATCTCCTTAAAATGTACTAAAATCATTCCTTGACCAAACTGTGTCAAAGATTCGGGAGATCATGTTAGTAATATCCTTGAGCTTTTAAATGGGACTGAAGTTATGACTAGTTCCTCTGACAGATTTCTGCTTTGGAGTGGATGCAGGCCAACAAGTACAGTAGTTCCAAGAGAAGAACAGATATAGAACAGCATTACATTCAAATTATATAGGAATAGTTTAGAAAATTCTCAATAATGGAGAGGAAACACACCAACTCAACACAGTATCGGACTTGAAGGATTTATTATCTGGACAGTCAATAAAGTTCTGGCACAATATACTGCATTGGTTGATTGAGAAATTTCATATAATCACTTTAATCACTCCAAAATATGCTGATGGAAAATCTGGACAAGAATTGACATATGGTCTTTGCTTAATTGAAGATTTTTCTAAAATGTATGAAGGAAGCATGCATTTATGTAATAGCAATGGTTAGTAATATGGCATTAGGACACTCTAGGGCATGTTTCATTGGTTCATTAAATCTTGCCTCAGGTGTGTTCTACCACTCCAGGCAAGTATTAATGGACCAATAAAAAAAGACCCTGGGGTGTTTTAATGCCATAGTACTACAGCTGTCTACATTTAAATTAATTTTTAAAGTAGCTTTTAAAAATAATTTTCCTTGGTATTTAATATGTCCTTCCACTATTAAAAAGTTTGTAGTAGAAAGAAATGGCTAGAAAACAAAGACAGAAAAGTCTATTGTCTAATAAAATTATAAGTGCTTTCTGAAAATGTTAACCTCTTCTACCTCAATTACTCCCTGATTTTCCAGACTTTCACTTTCTCTTGTTTTCTGATTCCCTTTCATATATCACCACTATGAAAGATGGCTATGTAGACCTGATTTTTTCCCTTGTTCAGCTCTATCAGAATAGTTGGTCTTCAATGATGCTTGATTTCAACAAATGCCCAACTCACAGCATTGCCCTACCTGTCCATATATCTCTTACAAGCTCATTGACTGCTGATGGGACAGTGTTCCCAAAATCACCATTACAGGATTTAAAAAAACACTCAAGATAGGTATGTTCAGCAACAAAAAAATGCTAGTTACTGGCTCAGCGATCTCCTCAGAGTTAAACAACATCAAGTAATTTTCTTCCACGTATTACACAAGAAGATTTTCATCATCATTTTGGGACCAGAATGTGTTGCTAATTCACATATTGAATACTTCCTTTCTAGAACTTCCAATGACATTTATGGCACCATACATGCCAGTCAATATGAAAATGGACTTCTTTTAAACTGCAATGAGAGGCCTACAGGAAGCCCTATTTCTCTCAGTAACCCCCTCCCTTCCCTGCCCCCTGGCCCCCATCTTATGAAATAAACCTGCTATGTAGGGTATTAGAGGATTAGCCAAGAGAAGAAGTGATGATGTACTGTGTCTCTTCATTCTAATGACCACAAATTTAGTTTCCACTTTCCACAACTCTTTTTTTTTTTCTTATAAGCAAGCCACGTTCTAATAGCATGTGGAAGCATAAACAACAGAATCCAAAATATCCCAGGATTATCCTGTGACAGTCACTGACCAATTGTTGTCTCCAGTCTGGCTCCAAAGCCAGACTGCAATGAGAGAAAAGTCCTTCTAAATTATCACTAAGTAGCAAGGTCAATCCGACAAGTCTTCTCAGCCTACAAAGAAATTGTGTCACTATTCTAGTTCAGTTCCAAGTCCGGATGCATCTCCAAATTGATTTCTACATCCAGAGGCATAAATATTTTCCAAATAATAACCAAGATACTCTGCAAAACATATGTAAATATATAGTGATGCACAATACATACAACACCCTGTCAGACATCATAGAATTGTAGAATGGTTTGGGCTGGAAAGGATCTTAAATACCATCTTATTCCAAACTCTTTGCCATGGGCAGGGACACCTCTCACTAGACCAGGTTGCTCAAAGCCTCACCCAGTTTGGCTTTCAGCATCTCCAGGGATGGGTATCTACAACTTCTCCAGACAACATGGACCAGAGTATCACCATTCTCAGAGTGAAAAATTTATCAGCAGTGCTTACTGTACCTGAAATGTTTCTGAAAGGAAACACAGGAGTACAATTGTCTCTTTTTTCTTGAATTCAGATAGTCCACCAAGAGATCCTATCTAGAGCTGCATTTCTAGTGCAACCACTTGAATTCACATTAGATTTATCTCAGCCTATAAAAGCACTATTCATTAAACAGACTGATAAAACTGGTCTGTTTAAACTAAGGCAATTTTATCACAGTCATTTCAATTATTTAACACTGCTTTCTTAAATCAGTACTTAAAGCTTTCCTTTGACAAGTATTCTTTTAAATAAATGAGCTGTAATTTAAACAATGAGAAAATAATGACCCAGAACAATATATACAATTAGGGAGTTATTTTCCAAATATAAACCCTCAGTATTTTTTAAAAATTATACACAATGTCTCAGGCAATGAACACATATGAACTCAGGCTATGAACATACACACATCCTGATGGGTTTTTAAACCAATTTTAGACCTTCACAGGACATAACCCACATAGCTAATTCACCGAACTTCACATCAATAACAATGAAATGAAATATGCATTTCAGTTTTAAGACTACCTGCAATAAAGCTAGGTAAGACTTCCAAGTCATTTTTACTCTCTCTTTATTGAAGGAATTCCCTATACTGAATTCATTGTCACACATACCCAGGACAAAAAGCTCCACCAAATTTTAGACACAAGAGAAAGACACTGAACAACCTCCATAATAAAAAAGTTTACCAATTGTTTAAATTAAATAAAGCTTCCAAACAGGCATTTCCTTAGAGTTAGATATTCATCATGTTCTAACAAATGCAGTTTAAACTTCACTTACTCAAAACCAGAATGATTAGCCTTTAGGTTATTTCAAAGGGACCAACAGCCTTCATTCAGTGCTGAAGAAAGGAGATTATTTTGAAACAATCTGCACCAAGCTTTGAAATAAGCTTCTCTGGACCAAGAACTGCAGTTTTCCTACTTTTTCATCCTTATTAGCAGTACTTTAGAAACACTGCAAACCCTGATAAACATTATAAAATTATATATTATATGTATATTGGTTCCTCAGTAACTATTTTCACCTGACATACCCATTCATACATTTCTATACTTGTCTTGAAGTTATTGTGCTATAAATTTTTGTAGCTTGTGATAGACACTGAGCACTATTCAGCTCACAGATTATCAACTAGATAGCACTCAAATTTCATCAGAATCTGATCCTCGATATCATTCAAATCACCATTGTCATTCTTGGATAAGGAAGTGGAAAGCTTCTATCATTGCATACTTTTTTAAGCTTATGATAAAGAAGAACCATGTGGCAATACATGAAATCCAATACTTTCAGACTTTTCCTCTCCAATCATTCTGAACATGAATTCTCAATTCCTGGTCAAACCACAAAATATGTAATATAGACAAGAGATGCATAAATGGTGATAAAATTAATAGCAATATTTGTGTGGTTTAGCCCATACATATTGTTCTTCCATTATCAGTAGCTCACAGATAAGTTTTCAAAAAATAAACATATCCATGCAATTGGTACATGAACCACCTGTGCAGTAGAAATACACATCCTGCTGCATAAAAAAAAGAGTGCACACAGAGAGAAATATTCATGCACCAAGATTTGTTTTAAAGAAGCTAACAGAAAGACAATGCCTCCTGGGTTTACTGAGCAAATGTAATTTCTATAATGAACCTTTTTTTTTAATCCCTGATAGTTTTAGACCCAGGCAATAATGCAGAAGTTTTTGCAAGAGAAAGTAGTGCAGTAGTAATACCATGAAAGAACTGATCCTAAACAAATTAATATTAAATAGTCAGGCATCCAAAGAAAGCATAGGATTGTTGCTTTAGGAAGAGGAGGAGAAAGCCACACCATTTTCAATAGTCATCAGTAGCCAAAAGAAACAACACAAAACCACCATTAGTGTTTATTGATGATAACGAGATATGCTTCTCTTAGTATTCCAGAGACAGGCCTGCCATAGAAATGTTTATTATTACTCTTTGTAGCTGTAGGCAGCTAGAAGCTCACTGTGTCTATTCCTTTCTCATCATTTTAAAAAGATTAATCTTAAGACAATGATGTGCTGATGCCATTAATCTTAGTCTTGAACTTCTTCATTGCTCTTAAGCATTAATGAACAGTACCACAAAATATGCCTTGTCTTCAAAAACAACAGGAACCCGATTTGCTGGGATTCTCCACTTTGTGCAATTTTTTACAGTATAGATGCAAAATGGCAGCCTTATTCTTTACCTCACTCACCCATTTTATACCAAGACAACTCCATTTATGTTAATACAATTATAGCTGCTGCCAGAGAAGAAAACTAGTGTCAGGGTTTCACGCAAACTCCATGACACAGGTGGCTGAGCATGTCAATAATATATCAGAAAATATTATGAAAGTTTCTATCTTCTTTGTATTACAGAAAGAGAATTATTCTCTGACAAAATGTAGTAACTTCTAGAAACACTACTCAAATGTTCAGCTGTTCATATATTTTCTTCCTTTCTCAATAAAAACTCCAGAATTTGGTGCTTTATAAAACTTGTCACTTTCACCTTTTCATTTACCTAGTTTTAAAATAATCTTTGCTAGAAACAAGAAAAAATATTTCTCACTCCACAAAACACTGACTTTTTCTTACTGCATCTTGCAGGAAAAGAACCAACAACTTATTTTTAGCAGAAATTTATACCCACTAAAAATTTAAAAGTCTATTTTTCAAGTGTTTTTTTCATATAGAACATTTTTCATTATAATCAAAGTTCTCAACACTCCAGACACCAACAACTGATTCAATAGTGGTTAGCCCAGGTCTAGAGGGCAATGTATGTTCACTCAGATACAAATGACTATACTGCTCCCAAAGCCAAGCTTTTTCCTTAACCTAGTGTAGTGTTCCTTCTTAAAACAATATAAACTTTAAAAAAAAACAAACAAAAAAACTCACCAATACTAAAGTAATCAAACTTTAACAGCAGCAAACAAAACTTCCAAAATTTACAGTTGGAGGAGTCACTACCATTTTAACTATTCCATTTTAGAATACCTTTCACAAACCTCTTCTTCAGACAGTGTGAATTTCCTTTGATAATTTCCTGGTTGAATCCACTCTTTCAATTTAAATAAGTTCCTATAGTGTGGCATGTACACCAATATTAAATGCTTTTCTTATGAGTAAGGTCAATTCTTTCCAAATGCACACATGCAGGTAATTTTTTTTCTTTTTATCTCTCTTCACCAATATCTCCACATCTTATGGGGAAAAGTCAAAAAAAACCCCCGTCAACATGCTCAGGAGAAAATATTCAGGAGTCACATCTGACATTTCCCAAGTATTTTTAGTGAAGGCTCCTGCTTCCTTGATCAGGCAGACTATAAAATCTTTGAGCAAAGTCTCCTCTTCATCACTCCTATTGCCCATTTCATCAGTAGAACAAAGAGCTGCCCAGAGTTACCAAGAACAGAATCTATATCTGTCTTCTGCATCTGTTTCTATCTTCCTTGTTCCCTGCTTCCCATGTGTTAAAGAAGGAATACTGAATTATCTTGTAATTGTACTGTAATAGAAAATTCTCAAAATTAACCTTCATCACTGATAAATAAAGCAATGGTGTAATAGCATAGGAATTACAATAGGCTCCAGAAATAACAATAATTCAGCTGTTACATGGATGTAAAACATAAAGCTACCTTATCGTATAAAGTCATACAATGGCATAATACATGATACATAACTCTTTCTTTTTTCCTTTCTTGACATTTTCGGCAGCAGGATGTTTACCTTGCACTTAATGAACATATAACATACTTTATTAAAACAAAATTTCTTAAGTAAGAATTTTCATGTTGTTTAACCAAAAGAATCCAAAGGTGAAAAACTTCACATAGACATATAAGTTTCCATCAGTGGAGTTAAGTTTTCCATCAGATTTGCACATGATACATTACAATTTAGTGGCCTAGAAGAACTCAGATGAAAGGGAAAATAAAGAAACAACAAGTTGGAACTTTTTAAAAGTACAAATAAAGCATAAAAAACAACACAGATGACAGCAGAGGCAACTTCATGAAAAACATCCTCTTCCCTGCAGCAAAGGAGCAAGCTAGCAATATCTGACCAAAGACCATGATTCCAAGTTTTGTTTCTCATTTTTTGACCCCATTAAAACATTTCTCATATTTAGAAATGTTGCATATTATCAAGCAATGACTTTCAAAAGCTGTAATTGTGATATGAAATTACATTGAAATCTCCTGAGCATTGATTTGTGTACAGGTTCTTATACCAAGTTCCCACGAAGCCGTAAAACGTTTAAAATACTGTCTGTGCAAATGCAAAATTTATGAATTCACACATCTCTGGTTGATTTATGTGAAATAATAATGCACTATTTAATGCTTAAACATGGCTAGGAGCAATGCTAGGCTATCAAGATGTACAATGAAATAATAGATTTATAAGACAGATAACCTTCCTTCCTAGAGAAGCTTGTTTAAAGGTGTTGTACAGATATATTAAACTATATGTAATTTTATACTAACTTCATGCTGTAGGCCTATACTGCAAGCAGTAAAAGATTACTGCTACAGTATTTGCAATAATAAAATGATCTGGTTATTCAACATAAGGTATCAGAGGAGTGAAAAAAAATTCTTTATGATTTCAAACTTTTTACTCCTCTCTTTTGATTTAATTTAAACACTTAACAGTTATCTTTACATTTCACAGCTCACTGTCATCGACTTTCAGATGATTTATCAAAATTGCTTTTGTTTCATCCACCAAAGGCAAGATTCTTTCTCCGCGACACTAAGTAACAACAGATTCAATGAGTTTTGCATCAAAATAAAAAGGACTTTATGTGGGACATGGTGCCACTTTCAGGAACACAATTCAGCTGAGGTAGAAACTACCAATATGACCTTGCTGTATATGGTAGCTTCCATTGCTTCCATTAGCTATACACTCCTGGCATTGCTTTAAGTAGATACCCTTTAAGTAGATAATCAGCATGCAATATTGCATAGGGGCTCATAATATTAACTGATAATAGCTGTTGTACTTGTAAAAGAGAGTAAGAACGTGTATTACTAATTCAAAGACAGGTATCCTCTCATGCAATTGAGCAGAACCCATTAACCTTACCAAGAATATCCTTTCATGTTTACATTTTGTTTTTACAAAAGTATTCATAGAATGTCTTTTTGGGTTTTTATTTTAGTACTAAACAGAAGGCTTTCAAATAAAAGGCAACTTTCACAGCATAAAGATATATTCACAAATAGGACTCTATCTTTGGGAAAAAAAGACCACATCAGAATTCAACAACAAACACTTCGTCCTGTGTTTTTCTTTATTTTAGACCTGGGTCTGCTTAATAAATGGTCTTGACAAGATTAATTTCTTCAAGCATCTGTATACTAATCTGAGATGTTGATCCTATGTTCAGAATTTCAGCTGTAGATTTCTCATGAACTATTCATAATGGTAATAAAAATTCAGGCCAAGACAAAGAGACCTCATTCATGCTGGTGAGTTTTTAGTTATTCAAGTGAGGGAGACTGCATGAGAGGCGGTTCTCCAATTACCATCTTCAGGGGATTTCCACAAAGTTAGGATAGGATGCACCTAACAATGCAAATATCTGCTCATGACCTTAGCATTGGCAGTTCTAGTTCAATCTATCTCATATTTAAGATGAAGGTTATGATGAATCATATCCCAGAGATAACCATTTCTTTACTTGACTAAGAGTAGAAAGTGCAGGGTCGAGTTCAGAGCTCTACACTGTAGTGTGAACACAAGATGAATTCCACTCCGAGCTTTCAAGAGAAAGGGTTTAGACTTTGGTCAGTACTTTCTTTCATTTAATTGACAAAATATAGAAGCTATATGGTGACTTTACTACACAGAATAATTGGAAGGAGGGAAGCAAACTAAAGCTCATTGCAGATATTTCTCCTAAATCAGTGGCTATACCAGGCATCCGAACTGAGGCACAGTACTACACAGTTCCATTCTCCTCTAAGCTTTCAAAACTGCTACCTTCTACATAAAAAAGGAAGAGCTTCTCAATTCTGTGACACCAGCAAGCAGGCCACAATTGATTCTGGCTTATTTTAAATTCTTCTTTGATGATGTTCTACATTTTTAAAGTATCCTAGAGACTTTGAACTAAACCTTTTAACACCCTAATGAGACGGGGGAATTGCTGTTCTGCCTCCTTGTAAATGAAGGAACTGAAAGACAGATATCACAGTCTATGCATTTAAAACAATTTGCTAAGTTTGAGTAATTCAGTATCTAGATTCTCATTTTGGGACTCCCAAAGCATAACTTTGAAAGGTAATCAGTACCCACTGCTCTGAGCTCAACAAGAGCTGGGATCATTCACCTCCTGTGAAAGTCACAGAGAATACCTTGCAGTGCAGGCATGCAAGAAGCAGAGCACACAAAATAGTGGATCCTTCTGAATATGTTTTCCTGAATTATGGGCTTATTAAAAAAATATATATCTTCTAGCTATTCTGAAGTTAAATAACAGCACAGAACAAGTAGAAAAACTATGTTCAAACATGTAAATCATGTACGTGCATGTTGCCTACTTTTGCATGTTAGTTTATCATTCCATTATTAATCATAGCTCCTGGTTTTAAACAGACCATAAATACTCTAGTTTACTTGCCCTTTTTTTATTCTGTATTTATACATTCTCAGCACATCACAAACACTCTATGAAGGAAGAAGTTTGTTTTGCATTAATGACAATTAGCCACTTAGACCTAAAACAAAGAAGAGTGTAGACAGTTTTATATACATCTACGTGTTAAGCCTTCTTTCTAATCAGCAAAACTGCTTTTGCGAAGTTTAGAAATAAATCAAGCCCAAACTATCTAATATTTTACTTCCACCAATGTTAGACATGGCTGAAGAGTGTTTCCTGCATTTTCAGAACCTGAGGAAATATTATTTTAAGCCAGTGTGGTCACTGAGTATTTATGGTCATATGTGCTGCAAAGGCACAAACAAGATGGTGAAGGGAGGTGATGGTTATAGAAGGTTCATGAATCATGGGATCTCACTGGGTCAAAACTATCCAACAGTTCTCCACTTGGGAAAAAAATCACCTTGAAAAAGAAGCAAAATAACTCCCACTGTGAACACAGCTACTCTCTCCATCTTTAATCTCTGTGCAAATCCAGCCACTTTTAACTTCTCCAATAAATACTCACAATCAGGTCTCTAAATCCTTCATTACCAGAATTTGCAAAAATGTCACATAAAAGAGTTGTAACTGGATTTCTACAACCAGCAAGGAGAAACACAAACCTAACCATATATTAATATATGTGTATTTAAGAACAACAGTTATAGGCATTTAGAGAAAAATCCTCCCTTCCATTAACAAGAGATTTGACATCAAGATTTCATGCAGGATACACAATGAAACGTGCCTTAGGTAACCACAGGAGTACCAAAAAAATACACTAGCTTCATCCAAGGTCATTTTTAACTAAACAGTAGCAAAATTACTGTGAAAACTTCCAAAGTGGATAATAAAAATTATTCCATATGGACATATTCTCCGAGGAAGAAAAGAATTATACAATACCAAATAATAAACTCTGGTATAATACACCCCAAATAGACTTTTACATCCTCTCAAGCTCCCTACTTTCATAATGTCCACCTGACAAAATATTAGCTTATCTTTGAAAGGACACAAGTTGTCTGCAAGTCTACCATGGGTGCTCTTTGATGAACAACCAAAATCAACACTACACATAATAAAATGTCAAATTAAATATAACATTAGAAGGTGAGAAACATTTAAATTCATCTGCTGAAAAGGTGCTGCAAAATCCAAATATAACATGCAAACTAGTACATATCAACTGAATAAGTTTTCTCACAACCATTTATACAGTCTTAATATTTATTAGAAGACCTCACAGTTGCATGAGAACAAAATGCTTGAAGGGAATGTTTGTTAAATATGCAAATCTACAAGAAAATAAAATAAATGCAAAATAAGATTAATCATGAAGTAACTGCAACTTTAATGCCACTGCAATATGAACTGAAAATAGAATACACATCAGCAAAGGACAGAGACCTTACCTCAACCCATGATCACCGTCATTTGAACAATTCAAGCCACCTACTGCACAAAAGGGGTGCTGTTTTAACCAGTACTTTATTCAAGCGAAATTTTCCAAGACTTTCTTAAAGAAAAGAACTCTATATATTGATACTGCTAATATACAAATATTTCAAGTCTGTTAAATTGTCTAGGAGTCACTGAGGAATCACTGAGTACACAGTTCAGCACACAACTGAACAAATGCCATAATAACACAGTGAGAAGTTGCTTTAGCCATGCACCAAATGTTACAGTATACATTATGTGTTTATTTAGACAAATGTATTTCATAAGTACCGCTTAATCTTCTTTCCCCAAAATTGGATTCCCACATCTAAACATAACACAATCCTAAAATTAAAAATCCAAACCCCAAATGACATTCAAACTCAAAGAATTAATGTGATGTCTACCAGTCTCACATATACCCAAATTTTTTTGTCAGTTTGAGCCATGTTTATGTAAGTCCTTCAGAACTGTTTTTATCCCCAAATGCAGAACTAAAAAAAACCAAAAATTAGTTGAACTTTCTAAGAAAATGCTCCACTAGGGTATGACTAAAGCATGTAAAGTTTTAGAGCCCAGGAGGGAAATTTCAGCAAAATTACAAGCAATTGAACATTTCCACTACAATTAATCGTGTGCCCTAGGAAATGTGCATTTCAGACAATTAAATTTTCTCTTGCTTATGCTCAGTACAGCATTTTCAATTGGTCATAACCTTTCCTTGATTTCACTTTCTGAAAGTGATGGTCATCCTGAGTGTTTCTATGTCACTTCGTAGTGTCATGTCTAACATTTTTACAACCAGCTACTTCAAGCTATAGTTCCACAGTGATAATTAAAAACCTAAGAGTAATTTTATTCTCCTAATGCCAGCTTCAGATAGCTGATCCCAGCAAATGTACACGGGAGATCTAGTTAATAGAACAAAAAAATTAAATTTCTCTTGAGTTTGATAAAATTTGTGTATTATTAATAATATCTGACACTGAATGACAAAATCACAATCCAAAGGCTGTTTATTCATGGAATTTGAGATTTTTTTTTTTTAATGCAGTGAATGCAGTGGAAGAATTTTATCAGCCAGCAACCTGCTCTATCTGCTTTCAGTTCAGTTATTTACCATATGAAACAGTAGATCAGACAAATTATGTATTTGAGTGCTGACCACCTCTAATCATTACTAAGTTTAAAACGAGGCAAACCAGTAAACAGAAGCCCAAAACCAAAATTAAAAACAAAAGACAACTTGACATAACACACTAATGCATTCCAGTGTCATCCAAAACATAAATCCTTGCTGTCCTGAGGGCACAACGTACAAGGGCTTCTGCAACTCATCTCAGACCAAAGTGGCATCCTGACAAGTAAATAGTCTCAGAAATACAATGAAACTCAACAAGTGAAGACCAGTTCAAAGCTGGGGTTTCATGTTATCTGCTTTTTCTTAACAAGAGATACCCTGGTATTTAGGCACTAGCATTACTTAAGTGAGGATTAAAGATAGAACACTCCATCACAGCATCTTTCACTTCCCAGGTGCCCAAACCACTTTGCAGAGAGTCTTGGGGTAGTGGGAAGAAGAGTTGAGAAACAATATTGTATTTCTCTATCTCCATGTCACATCCTCCACTACCATTGGAAAAGTCAACCTGTGAATTCATTCTCCTTCCACCCATCTATTTGCACAGCAGGAGCTGTAACTATTGTAGGCAGCTGATGGAAGCCTGAGAATCCTGGTGTTCTGTCTGCCAGTCTCATAACAGCAGCTGGAACAAGATACAGGTCCCCTGTGCTGAAATCTAAGCTAAGAAAATGAGATTCCAATTAGTTTTGAAAAAACTTTTTGATGATAGAGGAGGGAAAATATAATTCTTATCCCTTTCCAATCAGTGAAGTGCAGTACCTTTGATTTCACACAAAGAGCTAAGAGGAATTACTCATTTCTGGCACCAAGGATCCCAGTCTTCAATTAACTGCATCGTCCATTCCTGACTACTTTCCATTCACTACAATCTGGAAATCCTCTGCATGTGTGTAACAAAAATTGCATTAATACACCCTGGATGACTCAAGTCATCATATTCACTTTCTTTTTTTTTTTTTATTCCCTGTGTTTCTCAGGCCATTTACTGAAAATTATACTATTCTAGAGGCACATAAACAATGTAGAGGTAAGCTCTTAACATGCAATGCAATCAAGTTAACAAGCCCATATTAAGCTTTTTTATTTTTTTCCTGGTAGTAAATGCATAACACACTAAGCTCAATGTGACTTACAAGGTGTTAATAAACCCTAAGGTAAATAAATACCATTATGATTCTGAAGGAGTCCTAAGACGGCTAGGCAGTCTTACACTCGTAGCTAGTTGTAATGCAGGAATAAAAACAAAAGCAACAAAGTTTTTAAGTGCAGTCACAAAAGTGGCTGATACAGTGAGATGGTTCCCTCTTCTGGCCAAAGCTTGATGATACTAAACTCATCTTTTTAACAGAAATTGGAGAATCTGTAGGATTAAAAACATCAGTCTAATTTTACAACAAATGAATGTAAACATTTTTACAATATATTTTCATATATATGTATGAGGTAATTATCAGATAACTCGTTAGTGAAGGTCATATATCTGATCTGGGAAACTTCATGCTTAGATGACCTATCTGATAAAGAAATATTAACACAGATCTCAGAAACACTTGTCCAATTCCAATTTGTTCTCATAACAAATATGCATTCTTCAAAAGAAAAAAAAAAATTAAAAAGCTAAAGCTATGCTGAAAAATTATTTAAGCATATTTCAAAAAAAAAAAAGAATATCCTTTTAGACCTACAAGGTTAGCTGTGTAATTTCCAACAATGCTCTAATCCAAATACCTGCTGTTATCTATGAGAATGGAAGCTCAATAATAATAAATCTAAAATAAAATTTTAAAAAGAAAGTAAAAAATTAGGCCCCAAAGCAGAATATGTCCTTTCTATATATTGCACCGGAACCTAACTACACACTAACAGTGCCAGTGCTCATTCAAAATAAATAGAAAATAGAATGTAAATAGAAAAAAAAAATTAATACATGAATTTGTACTAAGAAGTCAGGAAATAACAAACTAAACTGAAAGATCAACTCCTAGGGCAATCACTGAAAAATATTAAAATTAACAATATTATTTTAGCGTTGAATACATAATCAACTGGCTACAAATGGCCAGAGGCTACTCTGGTCCTCATTCAAGGGAAAGAAGATCAGCTAAACAATGTAGAAAACAGAGAAGATAGTCATATGCCAAAGAAAGAAACTCATCTTAAGAATCACAACAATATTTCCCAGCAGTGTTAAAACTGCTTGGGAGATCATTCAGAGCACAACAGGTAACAGCTGATGACAGAAAGACAATGCACAGGGACATCTACACACATATAAATTGGAAGGGGGTAGATTTAGACTATACATAAGAAAGAAATTCTTTACAGTGAGGGTGATGAAGCACTGGAATAGGTTGCCCAGAGAAGTTGTGGATACCCCCTCTCTGGAGGTGTTCCAAGACCAGGCTGGACAAGGCATTGGGCAGCCTGATCTAGTGGGAGGTGTCCCTGCCTATGGCAGGGGGGTTGGAACTTGATGATCTTTAAGGTCCCTTCCAACCCAAACTATTCTATGGTTCTATATATCAAAAGAGTGAATAAAATTAAAAACAACACAGCTAAAATGCTGAAACAGAACACTCCCTAGTTAAATCCCATCAAATGTAGGAAAAATAGAAATGACAGGACATCCACAGGACCCAAGTCTTATTCTGATTCTCAAGTTCTGATGGAATTTAGGTATGATTCTAACAGTCAGGTTCTTTCCAAGAAATGCACACAGATGTAATCATAGACATAAAACAGTGTACTTGATGCTTCACATTAGTTTGTTATAAGCAGATAAGTTCAGCCATTTGCCTAGTTTGAACACCATCCACTTGTCTCTGGGTACCATTTCTCCCACTTTCATCCCTCTTTTTGAATTGCACCCTGGAGAAATTCCCTGAAATCCAATTTTTTTGCAATCTCAATTACTGTAATACATTCCTGACAAAAGCCAGCATTAAGTTTTGAAGCTCAAACAATGTGTTTTCAAATCTGATACTTTTCTGGGATGCTATATTGCCTCTCCTAGGAGACTTGCTGCTGCTCATTTGCTGAAAATTCTGTCAACTGTAACTGCTGCAATGAAAAACAGTATCAAGATTTCACTGCACAGCACATGTCACTCGAGCCAAAAAGTCACCTGGTTAATGATGACAAACTGGGGAAGGACACGATAAAATATTCTGTTCTCTTTTGCTTTAGGAATTACAGTTTGTTAGATTTTGGTATGAAATCACAACACCAAAGTTCACAAAAGGATCCTTTCTCCCAGGTTGATGTGGCCAAATAATTCTGAATCCCTTTAATACCTCTCTTTTTCCCTTCACGTACCTCACTTCATTTAGTATTCAGACATTGAGTCTACTGCCTCTGGCTCATACCCTGGTTTTTTAGGTTCAGGGGAAATCATAGCAAATCAATCAAAATTAGTGTTGAAACAATAACAACAGCAGAGTAAAAGCAAACAGAAATACTATTTTGGCTCTGCAGCAGCCCACTGAGAACTGGGAAGAACATGGATGGAGAAAAGGAAGATTTTGAACAAGGTGCATACAGAAGGAAAAAAACTCTCACGGAAAATATTCCACTAAAAATTGTGGTAAAAATGGAGCAAGTCGTAGAGTGAAGACAGGCTGAAGGAGTTGAGGTTGTTCAGCCTAGTGAAGAGAAGGCTCATAGTAGCTTATCAATAGCGGAAGGGAGCCTACCAAAAGGCAGTGGTAGGACTTTTTAATAGAATATGTGATGGAAGGACTAAAAATAATGGATGTAAATTGGAAGAGGGTAGATTCAGGCTAGATATAAGAAAGAAGTTCTTTACGGTGAGGGTAGTGAAACACTGGAACAGGTCGTGGATGCCCCCTCACTGGAGCTGTTTAAGGCCAGGCTGGACAAGGCACTGAGAGGCCTGATCTAGTGGGAAGTGTCCTGCCTATGGCAGGGGGTTGGAACTCGATGATCTTTAAGGTCCCCTCCAACCCAAACTATTCTATGATTCTATCTACAGTAGAAAATAGAGCACTTTCAAGACACAGGACTGAGTACAAACTTCTAATCATCTATAATTTCTAGCTGGGGCATGTCCACGTGGCACTCTCCCAGACAATGCCCAGACTTGGTCAGAAGGCAAACACAAATGTTCTTCTTGGTATACAATGTGGATTAGGACAGCCTAATACAACGTGAACAGATTAGCTGCTACACTAGGCATTACCATGATCACCATCCTTAACAGTATTCCTCAGTAATAATCAGTATTTTCCACCTAGGCAGGCATCAGCCAACTGGGGAAGGGCTGGTCTCTGCTGCATCTTGGAATGGGTGCTGCTTGATCTGCCAACTTCATTTTTTTCTCTCCATGTTGGTGATTATCCTCTTTAATCCCTGAGAACTTCTAACTAAACCCAGCTCATCTATCTATCTCTCTTAAATTCTACCTTCCAGTCTTGTTTAGCTATAGTTTAAGCTACAGGTACCATCTCTTACAACATCATTTCAACAAGTTCAGATTCATTTGTAGAGGAACAAACTTTCCTGTCTATACAATAAATACAATAAAATAAAATAAATAAAATAAAAATTAACACATTTCCTACCATAGTGGGATGTTGCTATGATTCAAGTATCTTGGTTTTCAAAATAAGTTTCCCAGAAAAGACATCATTTCATGAAGGAGATTGTTCTTACGAGAGCTAAAATTTCTGACATAAAAGAGTTCAGTTGAAGTTCTCCTAAACAGGGGTGAAATGAATGCTAATTTATTAATATGTATATCAGAAAACTATTTAGAAGATCTTTAGTTAAAATTGTTTCTTGAATACTAAAATTACTCCTGCTCTCAATATGAACAGTAGCTTATTTATCACTGTTTTTTCCCATAGCAAAAAAATCAAGGTAGTAAAATTAACCTAACATTGGACTTAGCTTACTGTAACAATTTTGTCCTTGAAATTCAAGGCAATCAGTAATTTGATAAAAATGAAAATATATTTTTCATTGAAAAAGTTATCATATATTCCAAAACATCAGAAAGAAAATTAAATTTGCAGGTCAAATTTATATTATAGGCCAAAATGAAATTCAGTGATATTTAATTTTGTTTCTCTCTGATATTGAAATGCAGCAGATTTTAATGTTAGATAACTCTATAATTAATGTTATCTAACATTAAAAGGCTTTTATGAATTGTATGCTATTTATATAGCACCAAGATCTTCTCATAATGGCAAACTTTTCAAAATACAACTCTGAAATAAACCTATAAATAAAATGCTTCTATACTCTTTGGATAAGCTTTGCTTGATCACTTGTTATATAAAAGAATGGCAGAGATTTTACAGAACACAGAGAATGAAAATGCTCTGAATATTAAAACAAGCTTTTGTAAATTTCCTTTGTCTCAGATGATTCGCTTACTGAATTTTACCTTCCCCAGCAATACCCACATTAATAATGCTAACATAACATACATTATTTCCCCAGAAATGGACTCCAGCTGCAAAAAGAGGAATTAAGAGAAAATTTCTTCCAGTGTCAATGATGATAAGTTGTACATCAAAGCAAGGCATTTCCTTGACAAAGGTACAGGCAAGACTGTGATAATTAGCAGAAGTAACAAACTGAACCCAGAATTTTTAAATTTCTAAATCTATGAAAAACATATAAAATATTGTCAGATATCCTTCTGTATCTAGTTTCTAAGATTTTTCTTAGTGCAGTAAAATACAAGAAAACATGTTTTTACCTCTGTAACTGAGATAAGAACAAGAAATCCAAAAGATAAAGCTTATCACTTGAGAAATCTGTAATATTCGCACCCCACCCTCAAGAGATATTTCCCTTTTTTTCTTTTTTTTTTTTTTTATTAGTCATCCTCAGTTTTCAGTACATAAGGATTTTAGCATTGTTTGAAGCAGATTTCATGAGCTTAAGGCTCAGCACTTGAGTCACATAAGCAGCACATTTCTAAGACAAAAACTTAGTACTAACATCTGTCTCTACAACCTAAAAAAGTTGCTTAAGAAAAAGCTCTATCAGTCAGTGTTTACTCTGATGTAAGTTATTAATAATTCTGTTAAACAGTCATGACACTACTTAAACTTGCATGTTCCGTACATCAGTTTCTTATAGTTTTCAAGACAAAGTTAAATTATAACTTTCAAAAAAAATGTATAATATATATATATATATAATATATATACAAACCACACTTCAGGGTAACATTAACAAGTTTGTCTCTGACTTTTAAATGGCAGTAGTTCACCTTCTCATCAAGTTCATCTATTTTATAGTTTGGTATTATTCAACTTCTAATTCCTGATGATATCAACACAAAATATAATTCGATTCCACTATTTTAAGTTCTTTTGACTCACATGTAAACCAAATATTATGCATATAATCATATTTCCTTTCAGTTTTGCTTTCTAAACTTAATGTAATAAAAAGTATTCTTAATTACTAGCAACACTGGAGAAACGTTAACAAAAGAAAAATCCTCAATGCTGGGTAAGAGAGATCAATTACAACACAGCTTAGCTTTATTCTTTTTTACAAAGGCTATTTTATGTAACTCTACATAGCACCAACTTTGAAGGTCATATTTTGAACAAAGACATGATAAAGAAGCAGTTCAGATGCATACACCCAAAATTACAAGCATCACCTAAGGAAGGTGAAGATCTGTTGAGAGACATTTCACAGGCTTATAGACAATTCATTACAATTTGCCCAGCTATAATTCTATTTCTATAGATGGTGGCTTAATAAAAGCCAACAGCAAATGATAGCTCACCTTAAAAATCATTCAGTTTTGCAGTCAATTGGCATTCATGCCAGATCCACCACTAGAGGAAGGGAGAGGCAATGTTTATGCTGCTAAGGCACTGCATGGTGTTCTCTCATACACAGTACTCTGCAGTGACTGACAGATGTACTTCTACAGACAGCTTCTCAGACAGGCCTGCATTTACAAGGGATGATGCCAAGCCCTTTTCTTTTTTATATTTTTAGGGTCTTTATGCTGAGAGGTGTCTCTTGACATTTTGGCATGATGATGTTAAAAGCGGGGATATATTTTCCTGCAGTTTTGCATAAGACATATGGGAACCAGAATGCACCTGTCACGGGTTGCCAACCATAATGTGTAGCTTGTAAGAAAACATAACCCCTGGGAACATTCAAATGATATTAATATAGTATGGCTAAACAGAGGCCATAGTCAGGCCTGGCATATAAGGGCACAGCTGCCATTGACTTTGGATGAAGCAACACTTCTTTACACCATAGTCAGACGTGGTCCCAAATGACTATCAATTTTTAAAAACTTCATGTTTGAGTTAATCACGGGCATAACAGTAAAGACATATATATATATATATATAACCTTCATTTCTCTCAGGGTTATTCTGAAAGCATTCAAAGTAGAGTGAAGCAGAAATCACCTTTAAACCACTAAATAGCTTTTTTCACGAGTATCTTCACTTAGAACATACATACTATTTCAGTGCTGACACAATGGCTTCAATCACCCTAAAAGGAAATAAAAATAAAAATCTCAGATATAGAGACACATTTAGAAATAGAAATAGTAAATCTACCAATCTACAAAAATAGTTGAATAGAAAATGATTCTTCAGCCAAAAGCTGAATAACACATAGCAACTGCTGGAAATTCTAGAAGATATATGAACTTTGGAAGTTGTAATACATAATTTTAATCTGAGTAAGGACAACAGTGAAAAACCTTAAGCATAAAACTGGAGAAATAATTCCAGAAATACAATAATGCATGAAATTTAAATAATAGGTCTTGTAGATATCATCACAAAACAGTAATATCACAATCAGTACTTCCTCAGGTATGTTGTTCAGCTTTCACTCTTAATTTATAAGTAGACACTTACATAACATATTTGGTAGAACAGGCTTAAATTTCATTCAGACAATCAATTTGCTCATAGTAATCCCTTGCCTGCAATTTCCTAATAATATTGAAATAAATTACCTTTTTATCATTCAAACAGCTATGATTTTGACCTGAAAGCAAATCAAACAGAAGTTGAAGCTAGAAGCTATGTATTCTGACTCCTCTCCTCTGGTCAAAATCCAGCACATTCCTAACAGGCAACTCATGTAAGTTCTTGCACAAGCAATACTTCGTTATAGTTTGTTTCCCTTAATTTCGTTTACTATTTGCAATGAAACAGTGGTCAGGCAGTGAGTTTTAATTCCTGTACAAAATCACAGGAAAAATTAAGTTCATGTAGCAGAAATGGTTGCAAAGGTGTCAATCACACAATATTTAACATATTTTTAAATGTGTGGTATCAGACCTGATCTTGCATTTCAAAAAGTGTTTCGATGAACCAAAATTTCCACAATACTGAGGTGGAAGAAACAGTGTGTATCGTAACACCAAAAGTCTACCATTTCCACTAAGTACAGCCAAGAGATAAGAGTTTGTGAATGAGGAAGCACATTAAATTGAATCATAGAATGTGCTGGGCTGGAAGGGACCTTTAAAGGTCATCTAGACCAATCCCTGAGTAAGGTCAACTTACTGACTGATGTGCATCTTGCAATACTGTGTGCTGCAATCATTTTTATATCAAACCTGTGTAATCACTAGACAGCTCTGGGGAACGGTCCTGACTAAAGAAACAACTGTTTACTTAATATTCAAACTGATAGGTCTCATTAGATATCTTCGGCCCATGTTGGCAACTTTTTACCACTAGAATTTTGTCACTGAAGTCCCTGTTCCTGAAAACAAGGACCAAATAATTTATAAAAAAATATCTATTTATAACATTACACTACTGTGGGTTAACAGCCAGATCAAGCTGCAAATCAGCTTAATTATGTGATTTTCCTACAGCAGTTTACTTCAGATCATTCAAAACAAGATGGCATTAAAATAAATCATATTAAGTAGTTTATATTTTAAACCTCTGATCTTAAGATACTTAATGTCATGAACTGGGGATGAGACTATGCACTCCTGAAAAAAATTATCTAATTCATAATAGGTAAAATGTTGTTACTGACAAAAAAGTGCAACCAATAGATTTAGAATTCCTTAGGATATTGTGCTATAGATGGAAGTGTAGGTTAGAATGGCACTGGTTTTGTTTAGTTTTTAAAAGATGGCTTTCTGAAGGTTTTGAGTCTTCTTCAATTTACGTACAACAAAAACTAACAGAAAATGCATCATCCTCTTCCAATTCTGTCTTTTTTTTTTTTGTGATGATCTATGGTGCTGCCTAGATGACTATACTTCACCATCTGGTTAACCTTATCAGCAAGACACTAGGAAACAAATCCTGTGCAGTACAATTTTATCTATACTTCAGTTATTCTGATCACAAGCAGTTATCCAAAACTATGAAAAATTGTTATGGAGACTTGAAATGTGCTGCATAAACCACTTGTGATTCAATTCAACTAAGGGCTCCTGCACTTTCCAAGGAAAAAAATTATCCCCCAGAACTCCACTCATGATCATGTTTTTCATGAGAGAGACTATGCTATGTTAGATACTAGACAAATAGATAATACTGGTTGACCAAGGTATCAAGAGTGCAGGGCTCAGAGCATCCAGAAGCAAGGTAAAGTTTTTCATAGGTAAAAATCCTAAAACTTCCAGCCTTTGTAACTTGAGATCTAGGAAAAATAAGTAGCAATGAAATTTTGCATTCAGGGCATACAATGAAAATCTCACACAGCGGCTAGTCATATAAAAGAGAAAAAACTTGCATTTTCAGCCTGAGAAATAGGCAAAACTACTATTTCATGCTGCACATGACAGAGTCATGCTAGTCATCTCTTAATAAGATGAGAGAGGAAGTGCTCAGCTTGTCCCCCTGGATGCCTGGAGTGTGACAGTGGCAGCCTGTGCCACCTCTGTGACAGCAGCACCTTTCGGAAAGATAAGATTTGTGTTTCTTCCTGTGGACAGGGCTTCTATGGCAATGCCCACACCAGAGAGTGTGAAGAAGGTGACTGTCTTTTATGATAAAACAGCCAAGCTGTATGGCTTCCAGCAAGTTTCAAGGCCAGAAGTGGTGTTTGTTGAGGGATTTGGGAGTTTTTAAGTGTTTTTGAGATTTGGTTTTGTGCATTTTTGTGTTGACTGTTAAAAGTTGGAAGATATTTTTCTCCAATTTTTTTGCTCCATAAAATGGGCATGTACATACTTTTCTAAGTGCATGACTTTTCCTCTGTGACCTGGTCTGGATATTCCTGCTCTGGTGGGGGGATTGGACTAGATGATCTCTTGAGATCCCTTCCACTCACTGATATTCTGTGATTCTGTGGTGAGACACTTGCCCGGAGAGGTGGTGCAGGCCCCATCCCTGAAGGTATTCATAATGAGGCTCTGAGCACCATGATCTAGTACAGAATGTCCCTGCCCACTGGAGGGCAGGGATAGATGGCCTTTGAGGGTCCCTTCCAACTCTATGATTCTAACACAGAAGTCACTTTACTAGAGTAACATTTCTATTTTAATGCTAAAAAAATGAATCCTTATAATTTTTTGAGTTACTAGTCTCCTAAATGGGCTTCTGAAACCATAATATCAATTTGGTACATGCCAGAAAGTGAAGTGCAAGTCATCAGCCACAATGACTAGCTCTCCTCATTCCTTAGGAAAAAGGATTTTTCTGGAGCAGATTTTATTCCTGTAGGTATTCTCAAAGAAAGGACAATAATTTGTCAGCAGCCATGAAAAAGTCTTTATCTAATAATTGCCCCATTGTCTTCAAAGTCCAGAACCTTTATGAAATGAAGACAACAATTCTAATTGCAGTTAGTAAAATCTTGCTCAGCTTTTCTCTTGTAACTTCCTCTGGCATAAAAACCACAGTATTGCTGTCCACTACAATGCTGCTTCTAGTTCTTATCAACAGAAAGAAATTAAGAAAATGAAAAGTATAAAGAAGCAAATTATGACTACCTCACAATGGTCTTTCAATGTTCAGTGGGTAATATTCCAAGTAGGCCATCCATCCTTAACTTTTTGATGCAGGAAAAGTAATAAAATTTCAATAAAATTGAAACTGATCACAGAAGACTGTGATCAGAAATTCTTCTTGGTCCCATGTAACATATAAGGTCATAAACAACAAAGAGATTTACTCACTAATTGAATGCAAACTGTTCTAGTTGTATGCAACATTTCAGTTCTACTGAACTGCTCTGGGTTTCCTTCATTGCCTTTATCCACCACTAAAGTGATAAAAATGCCAAATTATAAACTACAAGGAGGTATAAAGAAAGGAGGGTGGAAGAGTCCTCAAAAACTACCTTGCACATTATGCGAGGCCCTATTATAAAGCATGGTTAGGTGCATGGAAACCTTGGATCATGGATCACACCGCCAGAGAAAATAAATGGTATGCTAAAGAATTACAGCAGAGCCTGGAAATTATCCAATTCATGCCAAAACTGTTACAATCCTTCTCTTGACAGAGCCTTCCATATTCCACCTCTCAGGCGCAATAATAATAATCTGCATCATAATAATAATCTGCCCCACTAGGTCATGTACATTACAGGAATACACATCTTTTACAGCAGGACTTCAATATAGTAGGCAGCCCACACTACTATTTTTGGAAAGAGCAAAGTCAGTATCTTCTGATAAACGCCTCCCTTCAAAAGAACTGAAACATTTTTGCTTACAAAACAGCCAAATCTCCCTGTATTTATTATTACATAAATGAGAGGCCAATAACAAAACATTGGCTTACCCTTAATATATGGATTTTAGAGAACCACTATAACCCTGTTACAGTTTATACTTCACCAATCTCAAAAATGACCTTAGAGGACCACCACATCCTGCCAACACTGAACTCAGTGTTCTGCATTCTGAAGGAATTCCATTACTCTCAACCACTGTTACAATCTCTCCCTTCTCATTCCTACAGAACGCCAAGAGCTTTGAAATGCATTACTATGCAAATATCTTGGGTGCCTTTACTACACATTTATATTGCAGAGTAATCAATAAATTATTATTTCAATATTTATTGGAATCTCAGAATAAGAAAGAAGACGGACTACACAAATCCATCTTAGTTGATTAATGGGTACTCCAGCAAAAGGCATACACTGATGGAGTGGGTCAGTATGCAGACTATATTACTGAATATTTCAGCTCGGTTGTAAATATAGTATCTGTTTCTCTTAGGGACTGTCACACTGAGTGCAGTATAAAAGGCAATAAATTCCAACAGATTAATTAACTCTTTGGTTACTGGGGCTGTGTGTCACCTGTCCTGGCACCTAATAAAAAATCCTTTAATGCCAAGACATAAAGAAGGGCCTCTTTGGAAATGAGTTATTAACAGCATTTCGTGAATAGATGGAGAAATTGTAGCCCAGCCATTTAAGTGTCATAAAGTGCAGCAAAGGCTGCTGGAGGCCTCTGAGGGACGCCAGGCAATACCATAACAATCAAATCTGAGATGGAAGAGGGATTGAGCTGTCCACTCAGAATTTTTATATTGTCAAAGAGCAGCGAGGAAATAATGTGATCAAGAAGTGAATTAACCTTGTGTGTGAAAGAAAGGGGATGATCTGATGGAAAAGGCAGTAAAGTAAAAATCACTCCATAATGCCTACATTGCAGGCTGGTCATGAGGGGCTCCTAATGTCTGCCGGCTGTCAGGGAACAGATCTACCCTTCTAAGTACTATAAACCCATTACTGGCATTAGTCTGTAATTGGAATACATTTATTCATACTTTAAAAGTTCTTACCATTCTTACAGCATTAATTTCTATAAATGTTCTCTGTTTCCATCACTATGGTGGAACATGGACCATCTTCTGGGGAAATTAATACTCAAAAGGAGATGAAAGATTTATGTACTGTGATACATTTATATATATGCCTATATCACAGCATACTGTTTAATCTGATTACCTTGTTGTCAATTCCCTATGAAGCTGTGCTGGCACTTGGAGTAAATAAAAAGCTGCAGAAATTTGCAGTGTTGGAAATGAAACTGCCATGTGGGATGACTATACCAAGGAACAAATAATCCAAGCCAAGTCTAATAAGGTTGCCTTGATCTAAAGGTCTTCAGTAATACACTAGTCAGGCAAGAGGCAGTGAAATTCATACAGTATACTTTGTCATGTAGGAGTATGTACTTTATTTTTTTTTTCTCCTTGTAAAGACAAAAATTTTCCTTCTACCACTCTCTATGGAAGTGATGGGCACAGGCTAGGAGCAGATGATGTCTACTGGGAACAAGCCTCTTACTCCTACATCATTCACTATCAGATGTGACACCGGTGAGGTCTAGTATTAAAAAAATCATGCATGGACATGCACACTTGAAGTGACCCACAAAGACACAGATAAATTACATGCACAGCGGGTTCACACTTCATATGTTAAAAAGTATTTTCTATTAAGACAACCTTCCTCAACAAAATCTGTTCACTACTACTTCAAACCAGAACATGCAAAAGTTCAATGAGAGCTAAAGACCATCAAAGCAATTGGTCGCAGTATCACTGTATGTACTGAGCACAAGAAAAATATCCTTTAGAGAAGGATACAACTTTACAAAGATCTTTAAATGTACCATGGCTGTCCAAGAATTCTTACTTTAGTGAGAAAAATTTAGTTATCATCCATTCCATCAATAAAGATCAGGTTGAAAAATGCAAGCATGAAAGATCTCCATGTTGCTGCCACCAAAATTTGCCAAGCCAGTCACTGCCCTGACCAGAAGGGCAGAGGACTTGTGGTAGAAGCCATCTTTCTTCAGGGTCATCATCAGCCACAATCCTGGGAATACCACTTGCTCTTGTCTTACAAATCTCCAGTATCCAGTTTCTAGCACTTTGCACTACAAGAGTCTGAACACAATTTAAACAGAAAGGTTTATTAAGATTGACCACTATACCAAATTTTCAGAGGGCATAGACTAAGTAAGTACTATTGCAGTTCTCACAGTCTACACTTACCTCTAACAAAACAACACAAAGAAAAAAAAATTGCAACTGGCATTTCTGTAAATACCAATAATTTGACAAGCTTCTTGAGACAGTATATTTATGCAGAGGACTTAGTAAGAGCAGAAAGGAATATAAAATAATTAATTTCATAACCAGAAAGTATTTACCACATGTATTCTCTTCTTCAAACAGAATAGGTTCAGAAAGTCAACAGCAGCAGGTGCTGAACAAGTTGAGAAAGCTTTGGACACGCTTATATAACAAACATCACAAATACAACTGTTGAGCTACCCTTCTCCGCTCCTTTGAGATTGTCCACAGTCTCTTGTATGCACATGACAAACACACAGCAAAATACCTGGTGTCTGTCAGTATTATATCCACTTATAGTTACCACCAGAAAACACAGAAAAGCTGCCATAGGAGGATCTCTCCAGGGCATGGGAAAAATGCTTCCCTAATCTTTCTGTCCCTTTTGTTCAGGCAGCCAAATATCCAAAGCACCAAAGTGAACAAGTAATACTAGAGAATGTATTCCAAGCTGAAATTAGGTTAGTCATTTCCCAACTCTAAAGAACAATATTGTATCCAAATCTATTACACAAGAACATACAGAATCATACTGTGCAGTGATGAGCAGACTGAAAAAGTACTTTCATACACACACAGAAAAAAAAAAAGTATTCACAGCAAAACAGATGAATAAAAAAACCCCTTTTTCTCCAGGTCTGCAGAGCAGGGATGATTGCTAGGCAATGCTCAGGTACAGAAAAACTAAACCTAGTGGAAGTCCAGGCACAGATTGCCAAGGATTGTGTGCAGCAAGGATAAAGAAACCATTCGTCCTGCTCCTAGACTTCCAGTTCAAGTGAAAATGCCATCTCACTTTCAGTAATCTCACTTTGATAACCTAATTGCTTGAAATGAAAAATAGTTTTGCCAAAGAATATTAAATTCGGGCAATATTTGCCGAGCTTAATTGCGTTTGAGCACATGGTCACAAAAAGAGTAAGATCAAAGACCAGTTTTTCAGACTCTCTGTTTGGGGGGAAAAGAGACACTTTGATCCACAAAAAAAAAGTTACAAAAATGGACACCGAAATGACAAGTTGTCAAAAGTTCAGTTGCATTTCTGTTCCTTAAAACTTTGGGCTTAATCCACAAGCTTCATCTTCCATTTAGGAAACAAGTATTTCAATCCACAAACTACTAGGAGGAAAATTTTCTTAGACAATAGATCATATTCACATTCATCTTGACAGAAGTCTTCCTAATCCTGATTAACTCTTGAATTTCACACAACTAATCACCTTACATTTTAGATTGCAAAGTCAAAGTCTCCTCAAAGCTGAAAAACACTGGGACAATGATCACCGGGCTGTGAAAGGAATTAATGAGCTCTAACAATACAAGTACTATTGCCTGCTGTGCTTCAAGAGCATCACTCAGTTTCCAGTTTTTTCACCTATAAACAGGAGGTAGAATGCCATGGTGATGAAAGACTGAAAGATGAAAGACTACTTGTACGAGTTTACATCTTCTTCAGAAATTATCAAACATTGTATTAGTTCAAAGTTTTACAGAAAAATGGCAGGATAACATTTCTATGCAGGTGACTTCACAATTCAGGAAACAAGCAAACAGTAGTTTTCATTATTTTGTAATGCAAAATGTTATAAAGGGACAATGTAAGTCATGAAACATGACTGTTCATTGCTTCAGGTCAATCACATTAAACAGAATTGCAACTCAGATCAGTTTTGCTGTCATGGAATTCAAACATCTACATGGATACTTCAGCATATAAAACTCAGACCACTGAGAGAGTGAGAAATTTCAGGGAAAAGGAACACTGTTTCAATCTAAAGCAAGTACCTGTTCGTTTTGGAAGAGTCCATGATATATGTCCTGTTACCTGAGCCAAAAGTAATTGTTCTGGTTAGTGAGCCCCAGGACAATTGTGCTGGAAGGCAAGCTATCAATGTGCTCCTAATAAGCAGGTACAAAACTAGAAAAACTCCTTCCCACAGGGGAAGCCTTTTGGGTAGCTGAAGCATATCCTACAAGCGAAGGAACAATATCCTACAACCACAGTATAGAATGTTTTCAGAATGGTCAACTGCAATTAATTCACAAAAAAATTGAGTAATACTAACCATGCTTACCCAAAGCATTTGCACAGCAAGTACTGTGAGAAGAATAGTTACTCACTATAGTAAATACATAAAACTCAGTTTTCCTTTCATTTTTTTTTCTCCTGCAGTAAACGTTATATGTAAAAAAAACCCTGATTAATCCAATGCATTTGATACAAGGGAACTAAAGGCCACTGGTTTCTATCTAAACAAAAATTATTCAACACTACCTTTCATCCTTTACAGTGTATCCTGCTGGGTTTTGTTTGTGGAAGGGTTTCCTACCACCAGTTTTTGTGCCCCAAGAAATTTTCATCTTTCTCACACACCATTAATAATGCTGCTGCTCCAGGTATCACTAAATAATATAATTAATGGAGCCCAACTACACTGCATCCTAGCTATGTTGCAGTGTGATTCGGGTCTATAAAGAGCATGCTGAATGCCCAGGCAAAAATGGCCTGATTACTTGAAGTAATAATGCTGTGTAAGTTCAGGAAAATAAAAAAATACCTCCAAAACCACCACAAAAATACACCATGCTCAGCATAGTTCAGTACTTTCATGCAACTGGAATACAACTAGAATAAACTGAAAATAATGAGCAAGGTATAATGCTACTTATATTATTTGTAAATATCAGCGTAAACTGCTTAGTAAGCTTGCAAGTCGGACCATGGGGGAAAAAAAAAGACTTTAGATTATTGGCCTAAGTTCAGCAGCAGAGTTAGCAATTTATGGAGTTGATTATACCTTCAAAATGAACAATAACACAGTAACTACTGCAGTAGAAAGGTACTAAATTTTTATTATATGGGGTAATCAGGTTGGCTACCACAGACATAGTAGACATGCTACAAAGAAGAAACAATTCCCATTAAAATATCCAAGTAACAAATTCCCTTCTTGAATAGGATATTTTTCTTCAGATGATGTCTTTAGCAGACTGTAGGCTGTTTCTTTAGATTAATGCATATGACACACTTAATTTTCAGGCACACTTGGTTACAGAAACAGGCACTGCACTGTACGTCATGTTTAGAAATAAATAGAGCTGTCATTCCTGGATTCATATTGACATTTACATTGGACTCTTAATCTGTATAAATTTGACATATAGGAAAAACCCAGTCACATGTAAATGATGCTTACATATTCATAATCAAAATGTGCTTGGTTTTTACTCAGTGAAGTAAAAGTATTTGCTTTATGTATCTCTATTATTTCAGTAAACAGTCTGACATTTCAACATATTTGGAGAGAGTAAGCAATTTTATTGCAATTACTATTTCCAGTAAAAAAATTAAGGGATAAAAACTGTGGCAATTTTTTAAAAAAATAACGTATTCTTTTTTGTATAAGGTTGAAAAGAACTGTATTCTTTGCTTCATGGTGTAATGGGTACTCACAGACTGTGGAATTAGCAATTTCATGCAAAATAAGTAAACTTCTCCCTTCTATTTAGTGCATGAGTTGTTAATAAAAATGAAATACCTATGATGACTCAATAAGCACTCAAACAAAATGTAACGGTTTTTTTTAATTACTTACCCTTAGGTGTAAATCAGTTGCTATAAAAATGATGAAAAAGTAATTACAAAATAAAACACTCAGATTTTAACATAAAAAATAAATAATTTTTATGAATCTACTACATTTTTTAAAATTTCTTGCTATCTTCTAAAATTAAAACATTTTTTATACTCTCCTCTCATGAATGTTTATGTAATGAGTTGAGCCCAAAGTTGTCCACCATCCCTATGTCATCAGATGTTGGATGCATACATCAGGATTTACAAGGAAAGCAATGAAGTCATATATGACATCAGACAAAGGGCATTGAACATAACTTTCTAGATATCAGTTTATCTTTTTTGGCTGCATTAATTACGCCACAAGAAGTTTTTACTTCAGATATGGTGCATCTTACCCTCTTTTATAAAGTCTATACATAATGTATAGGAAAAAAGAAATTTTACCAATATACTTCTTAAAAAGCAATCAATACACCATACATAACACTAATAAATCTCATCATTCAAAGAGATAATGTGTTCTTTGCCTGAAGACATACTTACAAATTCTATCCTTTTGGTTATTTACCAAAAGGTGGATTTCTGTTTGGTTGGTTTTTAAAACCATATATTCCATATCTAAGAGCTGCAATGTTTGCCAGCACAATGAAGGCTCTAACCATACTTCTTAACTGAGTATTTCTTGAAGCAATAGAATTGCCAGTATAATCCACAGCCCAGGGGCTCAGATATCTGAAAGTTAAGCCAGGTTTTAAGCATTGTGTAATATTTTAGGTTTACTAAGTTGTTAAAGAATACATAAAGCCACTCAGGAGAGGAAAAGGGAAAACACAAACTAAAGTGAAACTGATGAAATAGTAGTAATAATTCAAGAGTTCAAGAGAAAAATATCAATGTGGCAACATACAAAAGCCTAAGAAAAAACCTGAGGAGTCAGAAGAGACACTTGACAAACTACAGATTGTCCTGTTCTGAGGGAACAATGGAGATCAAGACTTCCATACCGCCTGGAAAGATCATCACATGTCTGTATTGAAAGTGGTGAGATATTAATGCCTCACCTCATGGGACATTAGCACTAGCTATCCATCGTGTTTGTGCATAGTAACTGCTGCATCCTGGAAAGCTATGTAGAACTACAGAAGATGCCCAAATAAAAAGTACCCACCAACAGAAGGTGTATTAGACCAAATGGACTGTGCATCATATGAATTAGTATATATTTCTATTTCTCCTTAATTTATTCCAGACTATAAATTCCCCTGGTCAGAGAGCATTATTTACCCTCAGTTTACACAAACTTGAGCACAACTCAAGCCGTCTTGTCTGAAGAATCTAGACGCTGTAATACTAATAATACAGAATAATCAACTATAATTTGGATACTAACTAATAAGAAAAAGAACATATTTCTATGTGAATGAATTAAAAAATAACTACTGCTATAAAAGGACAATATTTTGGAAGCAAAATGCCCAGAGGTCTTTTTTGACATACTTTCTTTATAAATATCTACATAATAAACACTTTAAACTCCTATCAGTACTACAATTAAGCTTGCAAAATGTAGCAGGGAGGTCAGTGCTGATTATGAATTCCAATGCACAGTGTTTCAATTAGTCAGAAAACACAAGCAGCTTTTTGATATTAAATGAAAATTAGATGCTTCTTCAGGAGTCTATAGTAGTCAGCAGCCTCACAATGCTCATTTGCATGTTTGAAAGCATGAAGCACCATGCTGCCTTACCAGAGTATCTCCAACTGGCTTGATCTGACCATCAGCTCAAGAAATCAGTGGTCCTGTTCTCTAGAGTGGAAACAGGACAGGCCAGTAAACATGCACCAACCATATAACACTGAAAATCATCAGGTAACTGCTTCTCATCTCTGTGCATCATGGTAACACTGAAATCACACAAAAGAAACTGAAAGCTGATACACCATTTGAGAGACTAAGTATGACTTTCTTGAGATAAACAATGATAATTTTCTTTCTGGGGGGATGGAGGGGAGGAAGGGACAAATGTCTGCTCTGCCTTTGCCCATACCTGCCCTCTGCACAGCTCTGAAACTTCAACAACTCTCATTTCTACAAGTGTCTTAGTTGTTTTCATTGTCATCACAACATGTAGCGCAACAGAACAGGTAAGACCATGAATAGAAGGGCATCAGAATAAGACAGAAACTTAGAAGCAATGCTCTTGCAGGCCCCAGCATCACTGGTTAAGACACCTGAGGATTACATAACAACGACAACCCTGCACAAGCATTCTATGGCCTGTTAATATATGGCAAACAACAGTGACTGCATAGAAGGATATACTCTATCACTCATCACATCAACTCCACATTGTGGGAAACCAGAGAAAGAAAAAACCAAGAACAGAAAGCAGTGCTGATGACACAAAATGATACAAACCAAATCAGAACATGATTTTAGCACAAAGACGTCAGAGGATGAAGCTGACTGTTAGAGGAGTCTCTGGCTATTGATCAATAGCTTTGATCAATTGCATGTTGAAGAAATTGAACTTCATTTCTTCATCAATAGGACCAGAGGAAGCTGAACACATCACATATCAGTTCAAAATAGATTATATCCAATGACAAGTTGAGAATATCTTTGATGATGACTCTCTGGCTACTGTAGTAAATTCTCTGCAGTTTTCAAAATGTATTTTCATACATGCAAGATGTAACTTCATGTTATTTGGGGCAGAGAGAAAAAGGTTCAATTACGAACACTTCCAATGAATAGTCTTTGCTGTAGTGTGCCATATGGATTTATTCTCAGATAACTGTAAGAGAGAGATGAGGATAATTTAATAGAAGTTTTCATAAAAATTAACAGTAAAACTTAAGGAAGAGTTAACACATCCCATCCGACCTCAGTCACTGAAGTCCATACAAACACAGACATATCATTTTATCTTGCAGGATACCAATTCCGATACCCGTAAAGCAGTGACAAAATTACTTTAGGAGAGCTGTTCAATCAGTTTGTGTTTGGAAGATGCTTAAGACCCTTAAGATGCTACAAAATACCATAAAAACAGCCATGAGTACAAACCAAGTGACATGAAAATTAATTTCAAAACCTTCCCACATGTACCTCCTGGGGGATTGGCTCCTCCTGCAGGAGGACACTTGGCATGTCCTCGACGCGGAGGAGCTTCCCCACCTCGCACTGGATCTTTCGGCCTTTCCCTTGGGCATGGCCACTCAGGGACGGTTTCCTCTTCTTGTGCGCTGCCGGGACAAGCTGAGCTCTCAGCAGCAGGAAGGCAAGCAGAGGACAGAGCTGCTGCTGCTGTTGGGAGCATGCTCCACCATCCACTGTTGGCCAGGCTGGGGTAGCCTCTGCTTTATAGGGACCCGTGTGCTCAGGTCACAGCTCGGTGCCTGGTGACACCTGTGATGTCACAGCCCTGTCACCCCACATCACTGGGACCATGGCGATGGCCATGACGGACAGGGCTGGGGGTGTGTGGGGTGTGCTGTGTCATCACTTCCAAATTCAACAAAGTTAAAAATCTGAGTTGGGGGCTTCATTTTGCTGTCTTTGTCCTGTTCCCAGGGTCTTTTGAATAGAGTCCAGGATGGCAGGACTAGGAGTAATTGATGCAAATGGGAAGAGGTGAGATTTAGGTTGTGGACGCCCCCTTCTCTGGAGGTGTTCAAGACCAGGCTGGACCTGGCACTGGGCAGCCTGATCTAGTGGGAGGTGTCCATGCCTATGGCAGGGGGGTTGGAACTTGATGATCTTTAAGGTCCCTTCCAACCCAAACTATTCTATGATTCTATGATTCTTCAGACTATACTGTGTTACAGAGTTTTTCACAATCTTTCTTGTCTTCAGAAAAGCACGACCTAAGTAATAAATACTGTACATTGCTTTTAACTGCTTTTGTAGCTAATTCTCAGATAACAATTTTTCTAGCACATCAGCAAAGCATGACTGACTCAAGTTATTAACTAATATTATTAATTAATTCAGCAGAAGAAACCACTGAAGTATAAAAATTACTTCAACCCTCTTTTAAGAGGAATTACGATGTAATGATGAATTAACTTCAGAAACTGAACAGTTCTTACTCAGATCTATTTCAAAACAATGTATTTTGATGCCTTTCTGAAAGTATTCTCTATGTAAGTATGTCCAAACCCATCGCCCTAAAGCCACTAATGAGAAGCATAAAATAAAACTCATATTCTCCTTTCGATTCTACAAACAATGCCAATACCTCCTTCCCAGTACCCATTTGATAGCAAAAACTGTTCATTTTCTTTTCCAGGAATATACCTTGCTTGTCAAAATATTGTGTCATGTTTCCACTTACTCATACCATAATCTTTACAGTACTGTTCAATCTCAGATATATCCATGCTGAGAATCTGTTAAAGCTCCCTATAACTGAACATTACAGAGGCCTCAGATAAAGTGATGGAGATGTCCTCTAGTAGCCAAAAAACAATCTAGACACTACCTCCATACAAGTTATTAAGACAAGACAGGGGGCTATGGTAAGGAGGACTGGTTAAATATCTTCAGCTTCCTAGACTCAGTGAAATAGAGTGACTAAGACTAAACATTGTTCTTAAGCTAGCTCTCAAGCTCAGATATCCCTTCACATTTCATCAGAGGACACATCACAAATCTCCAAGACATAAAAAGCCACATCCATACTCAGCAAACTTCCCATATCTTACCCTTGAAGAAAGAACATCCATCACATCTTCACTTCTCAGAACACAAACTTTGCGCAGCCATGATATGACCTGTTATTTACAGCCTAGGAGGCCCTAAACTATTAAAAAAAGCATGTGATAGGACAGTGAGAAATTTCTATATAGAAAACATTCGATCGATCAACCTGCCTCACTAGTACATACTCTGCTATTGTCTCCAGTGTAACAAAAGACCTGCAGGCACAGCATTTACCTACATGCTCTGGAGTTTCATCAGTGGAACACTGTCAGTTTTGGGTCATATGACTGTTTAGATCCGTTTACGAACAGAAGTTATTCCAAAGAAGGATGCTTCTGACCTAAACTGACTGATAAAGTTACTTTTGACCCCTTCAGACCACAAAGTACAAAATAATTTCAGTAATGTCCTTGCTTAAGCCAAATTTGTCTCATATCAACCAGTTACAATTGCAGAGTTCCCCATAATGTTACTACAAACAAGTGGTAAAATATACATCTGAACACCCACTCACTCTGAGAAGATTACTTATTTTGCTTTTCCAAGTACTAACATGGCTATGCACCAGTGAAAAGACAGATAAAATGAAGTTGAATCTAGACAGTTATCAATGCTTGATGTATTATCCGTCTGGTCATATGTTCCCTGTTTTAAGTGCAATTTAAAAATTTAAAAATCAGTATTACAGTACTTTGCAATGTCAAGGCAGAGCCTTAATTTAACTTTATAATTCTAGATACAATAGCTTTCCCTTGAACGCAAAGTGATGTATCACACGTTTCAAATTGGGTATTCTATAATCATAGAGCTTTTTGTTACTTTTAAAACTGCAATTCTGTTTCTGAAGTAGTAAAATCTAGTACTATAAGGAATACATTACAAAAGGTTTTAAAAATTAGGCTAAGAAAAATCATTGCAGCTGGAATTTCAGCAGAGGAAATTAGAAGAAAAGATTCAGAAAATATTTAGTAGACAAGCCGAAATAGCACATACATTTCAAGGTAAAATACATGCTTTTTTAATTGCACCGATAATGTACTTAACTAGCCAAAACCTGTTTGGATGGGCAGTTACTTATTTTTAAAATGTTCCCAGAAAAAAGCCAATCAAGTCTTTCTTCTACATCTGACTTATTTATTTTGTTCTCATTCAACAATATCTCAGCAATAAAATACTGTAGAAAGCTGGCAGGAAAAGCTTACTGTGAAACATACAGCATTAAATACATACAATAACACCACTGTATTTGGAAACAGGGTAAGAGAACTATTGCTCTTCTTTCCTCTTCCCCATGCTTTGGAGGTCAACAGCTTCTATTCTTTTTCTCATTACAGTGTCTAGGTTCATCTAACACCCACAAACTCAGTGGATAAAGGTACAAGAGCCAAAATGCACTTTCATCTAGACAAAACATTCACTTCTGTGTAATACTTAGTTGTCTTGAATGCAAATCCCAAAGCACGACACAGAGAAAAATAGGAGGCTTTGCATTTAATTCCACACCTTTTTTGGTAAAGATGATAAAACGGTAAATTATATTGGTATTAGCTCTATCAAGACTCACAAACTGCATTCTAATTTACATATATCATGCTTTAGTCAACATAGCAGATTCCAAAATTATAAACAAAGCTAAAAAACACACTGGCTGGAAGACAGCAAAAAAACCTCATTGCTTTGCTTAATTAATTTTATCAGCTGGGTAAAAATGTTTATGGAAAGTCATGTCACTAATGGCATAACTATGTACAAGTTCTATGCAAAAATATACCTTGGGCAAAAGATACATGCAAAAGATAAAATCCTTAATAGGAACACATGCTAGGCTACAAATACACTACTGTCCATAGTCCTCTAAGAAAGTTGAAAGTATTTTCAACTTATGTTCCCTTTCACTAATGAGAAATGCAATGCTTTGTTCTGGTTAATTCCCTGTCAAGCATATAGGACATATGTACCATTTTACAGTTGAAAAAATAGGTCTGGAAAACTATCTAGGCTAGAAAACAGACAACAAAATCTGATATGAAGCTGACATTCCTAAGTTAGATTCTAGTGAACAAAAGTTCTTGTCAAAGAAACTACATCTGAGAGCATTATTGTGCATCTTCACTTAAGTATTCCAGAAGACAGACACAGAATTAAGTTTGTGCACAGAGTAAGCTCCCCCATTGTTATCCTGAGTTGGTCAAGATGGACAAGTACAGACAGGCTGCATGAGAACTCTGAGATCTTTAATACTTCCACTGCCTCTGCTTGTGATGTACAATATCTATTTCCTGGCTAAACAGAGAAGTTAGGTCCCCAGAGTCTAAATCCAGTACCTTTCATAAGCCCTAACTTCATTTTTAAAAACGATAAAAGAAAATGCAATTTGCTTTCCAGCCATACCAGTAATCCATACGTGTTCATATTGCAGACTGCAAAAACATCTGTGAGATCAATAATAAACATCCTACTCATTATTCATTCTTCTGCTTTATTTAAAGAGAACATTTCCCAGCATACACTCTGCTCTACACTTTCTCCAGTTTCAAGGAAGGAACATGGATAACAGAAGCAGAAAAATACATTGCAAATGACAAGTGACAAGTTCTTCAAAAATAAGGAGGAAACCTTCTGAGATGAAATTGAGCTTTTTGATTGCTACATTTCTAAATTAAAGATGCAGTAAAATAGCAACAAGATGCAAAGTCTCAGATATTAGGGAATATCAGAAGCGCATTTGCTAGTGTATATCTCCATAAAGTTCTTCTCAGTTAAGAGGCCCAAGTTTCCTTGTTCCATGTACTGAGTCAGTCCCTTAGTGGGAACTGTACCCTTAGTGGTACAGCTTTATTTTTTCCTCCAATCTGTCTGCTTTCAGTGAACTATTCAAACACTCTGTACTTCATATCTTGCCTCCTACATATTTTAACTTGCCTTCAGACTTCACTAAGTTGGAGTTTTCCACTCCATCTTGACATCTAATTCCCTATGTAGCTGGAAAAAAAATTACATCATGGACAAGTAATCACTCCACTTATATCCATAATAGTGGATATATAGCTATATATATCCACTATAGCTGCTACATGACTTTAATTTACTTATAAAAAACAGAAAATTTCAGCTAGCATGTGCAAGTTTTAATTTATTTACCTGAGCTATTAAGATAACTCTGTCATGGAGACGGTGAAAATCATTAACCTAGCATTGCCAAAATTATCACAGAACCATGTCCCTCAGCATCACATCTACATGACTTTTAAGTATCTCCAAGGATGGTGGCTCAACCATATTCCTGGGTAGTCTATTCCAATACTTCATAACTTCTTTACAGTGAGGGTGGTGAAACACTGGAACGGGTTGCCCAGAGAGGTTGTGGATGCCCCCTCTCTGGAGGTGTTTAAGGACAAGGCACTGAGCAGCCTGATCTAGTGGGAGGTGTCCCTGCCTATGGCAGGGGGGTTGAACTCTATGATCTTTAAGATCCCTTCCAACCCAAACTATTCTATGATTCTATAACCTTGTCAGTGTAAAAAATTTTTGTAATATTCAACCTAAACCTTTCCTGGCACAAGCTGAAGCTGTTTCCTTTCATGCTATCACTTGTTCCTTGGAATAAGAGACCAATCCCCAACTCTTCCTTTCAGGTAGTTGTAGAGTTAAGTTCTCTCAGCCTCCTTTTCACCAGGCTGAACATCCCCAGCAACCTCAGATGCTCCTCCTAAGACCTCTTACCAGTTTCATTGTTCTATTGACATATTCCAGCATCTCAGTGTCTTTCTTGTAGGGAGGGCCCCAAAACTGAACAGAGTACTTAAGGTGGGGCCTCACCAGTGCTGTGTTGAGATCACTTCCCTGCTCGCCACATTATTTCAAATACAGGCCTGGAGGCTGAATTTAAATGCTTCAGGAGCTGCTATTATCTGTAATACATACTGATTGTTATGGTAGCATTTGAGAAGCTAAAAACTTACAAAACACTACAAATACAAAAGCTCCAATTTCCCTATGACTACAGGACAGTACTAGATACTGCCGTACATTATAACCAGAAACTAAGCATTTCCACTTTACAGCCTGATCTTATATATAGAAAAGGTATTTTTTCGAGCTACATCCAATCCGTGTATTTCCACAAAAAAAATGCTGTCTTCTGTGTTGAGCCCTTCATCTGATTCTTCCAGCAGTACCCTATGCGTTTTCCAGTTATTGCTCTCATTTACCTTTCCCTCAGCCACTACTATTTTTATTTTTTTTCTTTCCGCAGCCTCACGTGCAAGGCCTCTCCGACGAGGAAAACTCCATTTATCTGCCGTTTTTACGAAGGACGGCAGCAACTTCACGCGGGCGGATGATTTACAAGTCCCGTCAGAAGGGCAAACCGGGAGAGCAACGCCTGCCACGGGCTCCACAGCACCTCTCGGGGCTATTTCCAAAGCGCTAAGGCCTGTCTCGCTCCCCCGCGGAGGAGCTTGAAGGAAGGGCCTCTTCGCGCTCCCGAGACACCCCACAGAGCCCTGTGAAGCACGACCGCGGGCCGTTAGCCTCGGCCACCTTCTCCAGTCAGAAGACGAATGACCGTTTCCCAGGACCAAACGCTCTGCGTCCCTAGAAGAACCAAAGGAGCACCGTAAAAAGCCGGGATACCACCTCCCTCCTCCCTTCCCGCCAACCGCAGCGGTAGGTGGTCCCTGAAAATGGGGCCCGCCCCCACAGCGGGAGGGGTAGAACTGGCAGCGGAAGGGCACCGGCAAATTCTATCCCAGCACACACCTCTTTTTGAGGCCGCGTCAGCGGAGCGCCGAGAGAGCGGCGCCGCCTCGATACGCTCGGTGCTCGCGCCGGCCCCTGGAATCCCCGCCGCCACTTCCGGCGTGGCACGGGGCTGGAGGCGACAGGGAGATCGCCGCGGCGGCTGGCGGAAGAGGACGGGGAGGGAGGGAAGCGGCCGCCGCGCCCCTCCTTCCCCGCCCAACAGGTAACGAGGGCGGGGTCGCTCCTCCCCCCGGCAGCGGGGAGGTGGTGGGGTGGCTTCCTGGGAGCGTCACCCGGCAAGCTGGGGGCTATGGCCGCGGCGGTGAGGAGCGCGGGAGCTGGGGCCGATTCTGGTTGGAGGGAGGGTTTTTTTTGTCTGGAGAAGGCGGTGTCCCGCGGTGCTGGGCCTTTGAGCAGCGAGACTTTTCCTTTCCCCGGGAAGGAGGGGAATGCAACGGCGGCCTGTCGGTGCTTGGGAGCTGTAGTCGCCGTGGGCAGCTGGCAGGTGCTTCTGTAGAGCCACGTCTGTCCTGTCCTCGGGGCGTGGCGTGGAGTGGGCCTGCCTTTGGTAGCTCGGTTGACAGGGTGTGGGCGGGAAGGAAGCTTCAGGGATCACCGGTCCGAGTCCCCCTTTTCTCTCTTATCTCTAGGGTAGGAGCCAGGTACGACCAAGGAAGGGATCTGCTGGGGTTTCCAACAGATGTACTTTTGTGTCCCTTGAACATCCCTGTTATGGTGCCAACTGCTGTCCTGTCACCAAGGATTTGCAGAAGCCTCCAAATCGTGGAACTTCCCTTGTTTGGCTCATGCAAGCAGTTTTTCTGAGAGTACTGAGATAGTGGTTTCTGACAAACCAGATGTTCTTCAGGATCAAATAAATAAACCTCTGCTGCTTCCTTTTTATTTCCTTTTCGATAATAGCCATTAACTTTTTGGAAGCTGAAGAAGTTCAGTTTTCCTAGTTACTCATTCATTTGCTTCCTTTTCCTGTAACAAACACTTACTTGGGTGCAGAGTTTTAAATCTTGCTTTGCATGGGAATTTTTTTTTTTCAAGAAGTCTGATCTAAACAATCTGTTGTTTGCATATTAGACAAGTAATGTCTAAATTAATGGCCAGAGTGGATGATGTAGATACAGAATCACACATTATACAATTCACTTCATTGTTGGACTCTTGAAACATATGTGCCAGTACATAGCCGTGACTTCTGCTGGGTGTATTTCATTCTCTGTGTTTCAGTATAGGTGAAAAATTATTGCTTGCATTACTTCTGCAGCTCCTGTTCCTGCTGAGAAAGTCTGATACTAACATGTGCTGTGTGCATTTCAAGAGGAAGTGTATGCTGGACAGGAAAGCTCTGAACAGGCACCAATGAAAATACAAATTCAGCAAAGATGTCAGCATGGGTAGATTGCTAAATACATTCTTTTCTTCATCGTGCGCTTGAACTTTGGAGTCCTGACTTTGCATACTATTCATATGGGAAGAGTAGTAATTCATATCCTGGTTTAGTGACCGAGCAAGTAAGGATCACCAGGTGTCTTCACAGGCACCTTACTCTTGTTTTCATAGTGGTGGAATGCTATTAAAACAGGTTACTGTGCAGTCAACACACCTAATCTTATCAGCTCTAAGTTAATTGCTTTAATAAATTTCAATTTCTTCTGTCATTTTTAGGCTGCTTGGGAAGACATATAGGGATGAGAAGGTAGTTTCTAGGGAAAGTTTGTTCATGATTGTTTCATGCCTGTTTGCTTTCATATTACTGTCCTTAAAATTATTTTTCCTTGTCATTGGTAATCCCTGTGATACTTTTACTGAAAGCAAGCCTATTTTGATCAGGCTTTTGCTAGGCTAGGCTAGTTATGTTTTAATCTTACTTCAGCTCACAAGATGGTCAATCTGTTCATCCATCTGATAACTTTTTTTTGCAGTTGTTCTTTGAACCTGTCTTTAAGGGTGATCATAGCTCCATATGATACTCTATATGAATGTTCAGTAGTGCCTTGTTGCATTACAATGTTACTTTTTTGCTTTCATGGAAACAAGTATTTTTTCCATTTTTTAAGGCCAGCACATTTTGGGAAAAGCTAGCAACCCACAAGGGTAAACTTCCTACCTCTCACTTTTAAAGTACAAATCATTATTGTAGTTTGTAAAATTCATTACAGTCCCCAAGCTATTCTTGTTCCAGTAGGATACATATGATATCAAAAAGGGAAATATAACCTCATTGCAACTTCTGTTTTAATCCTTAATTTTTCAGCTAACCTTGACATTTCCTGTATTGTATTATAAATTACCAATGTTCATGCAGAACATGAAACTCAGTAGGTGAGCCTACTGAGTTTACTGCATGATCTAGCTTTTGTATACTAGCACATTTTCCATTTAAAAGTGGGGAAAAGCATCTTTCATACAGATGTGATAAGGAGAGGTATTTTTTGCTGGGGAGAAGAAACCACTAAATAATTTGTTACTGACTACTCTCTGAGCTAGAAGCTGACTTACACTTTAAAATCTTGAGACAACTGACTGACAGATGTTTTTATCTTGAAGCTGAAAAAAAGAAAAGCCTGAAACATCATACTCTCATCGTATTCTGCTGAGCTGGAGAAAAGAATTATTTGCATGTCAGTCTTTTAAGATGCGAAATTCCTTCTTCAGGCATCAGTAATCCAGTATATTTTTCTATTACATGTGGAAATCTGCTGTTTTTAGCAAGGCTTCCCATGTCATCAACTAGCCTGATTTATTTTGTTTTCACAGCAAAATACAGTAGACAGAATCACAGTGTTTCAGTGCCAGTTCTTTCATTGTGATTTGATTATGAGGACTGCTTCTCTCCCAAACCATCGCTCTATGAGTACTGGCATAAAAGGGCCAGTTTGAGCAACTTTGAAACTGACACTCATTTTCCATTCCTGAAGGGCTGTTTTAGGGTTAGTGGTTTTAGTTGTTTCATAGAGTGCAGGAATGCTACTTGCCACATGAAGCAAAAGTGCTTCATGAAGTGTTGCTGGTTTCTGGTATTAAATGTGGTTAACTTTGGACATCAGAAAAGGTAAATAAAACTTACAAATAACTACAATCCAACAAAACTCTTAAACCTTTATAATTTACATACATTTATATGTATCAAATGTGATAGTTATCATATTTGATTACTGTTGTTGGAAGGCTGTATGTTGTGTCTTATCTGAGCTTTCTGTTTCTTTTAGCTTTCAGAAAGAGGCTGCTCAGATAGAGAACAGCAGAAAGAAGATAACGAAAGTACCGAATGCAGCGAAATAGGAATCATGGATCTGAAATTTACTTCATCAAGAAAATATATTTCCATCAGTGTGCCTTCCAAATCTCAAACTATGTCTCCTCACATCAAATCAGTAGATGATGTTGTAGTCCTTGGCATGAATCTCAGCAAATTTAACAAACCTACTCAGTTTTTCATCTGTGTTTCTGGAGTTTTTATGTTTTATCTCATCTATGGATATTTACAGGTAAATGCTATGAATTTGTGTCTTAGGTCAATTCCTCCTTCCTCTTGTTTTTTAACAGCGTGGTAATGTAGTATATGTTTTGACATGTACAGACATTTATAATAGATATTTATTGCAAAGTCAAGGGCAGTAAGTAATTGTGTAATCTAAAATTCCATTGTAGTTCATATGCCTACAAGATTTGGTTCATTTGAACGTGATCTGTTGGAGAGGGTCCAGAGGAAGGCCTGAGTATGATGTGAGGGCTGGAGCACTTCTCCTATGACGTCAGGATAAGAGAGCTGGGACTGTGCAGCCTGGAGAAGAGAATGCTGCTGGGAGATCTCATAGTGGCCTACCAGTACCTAAACAGGGCCTTCAGGAAGGCTGGGGAGGGACTATTTGCCAGGGCATGGAGCAATAGGATGAGGGGCAATGGGTTTAAGTTAGACATTAGGAGAAAGTTTTTCACTGTTGAGGGTAGTGAGGCACTGGAAGAGGTTGCCAAGAGAGGTAGTGGAAGCCCTATTCATGGGATCATTCGAGACTGTTCTTGATGAGACTCTGAGCCACCTGACCTAGTTCAGATTCCTGCTTAGTGCAGAGTGATTGGACTAGATGGCCTTTGAAGGTTCCTTCCAACCCTACATTTTTGTGATCTTTGTAAGTTGATCTTTTATTTCTGTGTATAAGATTAACATTTCAATATTGGTTTGAGTGTGTATTTTTTAACTGTGATTTCATACTCTTCAGAAAACAAACTGTAGAACCATATGTACTGTTAGTCTTCATTGATGTTGAAACCTTAAGCTTTCCTTGAATTACATGAGCGCTGGACAGTAATAATTATCCATTATTCTCTCTGCTCTCCCTTCAGGACAGAGCTGAAATATTTACTGTGATTGGTTCTTAAGCAGAAGCACAATGTTTATTATTTTAGTTAAATATTTCTCTTGCTGCTAACCTTTTATATTCAGAAGTTACATTCCTTTTTTTAAAGTGGTTTATTTTTTTTTAAGTTCGGTGGGTCTTCTCAGTAAATGTGATGTAAAAGTTGATAATTTAATATCACGGTATTCCCAATGCCGTTTTCAAAAGCTGCTGAGAAGTTTGTTGAAATAAAGTTACTTAGTTAAATTTACCAGTAATTTAAAGTAGAAGAAGGACAATATAAAGTAGCTATTTATTTCTATAACTGACACATCTACATAATTCTTTATGCAGTGCATGTGTTTTCCCAGAACAAATTGTTCTGGGTTTAAATGTTCCTACAGCCTGAAAATTCATAAGCTCACAAGTGCTGTTTTATGTAGGCGCTCAGAATATTAGATGTGCATTCCTAAGAGATGAAAATTGCTTGTAAATTTGTCTGGTAGAAAAAGTTTGTGTTTGACTTATTGTGAACTATTTATACATTTTGGATAAAAGCATTCTGCTGAGGAAGATGAACTGAAAACCAAGTGAAAAGTGGAAAGGAAGCATCTATAATTTGAGATAAATATTAATGGGGCAATTCTATTCCCCCTAAGTATCCATGCATTAATTTCAGTGAATTTGCACCAGCAGTACATTTTCTCATAGCATTTTCAAGAACCTAAATTGTCTCTTTCAATGCTTTGCAAGTTACGATGGCAGGTAAATTTTACTTGATAACTAGCAATTGCAAATGCTAGATTTGTATGCACATGAAGAAAAACCAATTGATTTTGTTTTCTTGTACCATTTGAATATATGTATGTGACCTTGGTGGATTTTTGTTTTTATAGGAATTGATATTTTCAGTGGAAGGTTTTAAACCTTTTGGTTGGTACCTCACTTTAGTGCAGTTTGGATTTTATTCCATCTTTGGACTAATAGAGTTACAGTTGATTCAGGATAAAAGGAGAAGGTATGTATTTTTCCAAATATTTTTTATCTGCTGTTCATCACATTAAAAACATTTTCATATTTGTGGCAATTTTTACTTGTAGTTTGGGTGGGAATACTGTGAAGTATCAGCACCAGTTGCTTGATTAAAATATGGAATTTCATTGGATGGTGTTAGAAAATGTTATATAAACAACCACTTAGATTTCAAACCTGTATGCAGTCTTGTTGACTCTACTGTTACTTTGTCCCACTGAGTGAGCTTATTCTGTCCTTAAGGTAGCTGATACAGACTTACTTATATTTGTAATGCTTGGGATTACTATGTCTGGAATAGGGGCAACTGTGCCACTTGAAGCTCTCTCTCATTAATACCTTTTCCAAAAACCTTTGCATGTCCTAACTAAGAGGTTCTAACATGCTGTGTATCTTGGTGAGTGTCAGGCATTTGCCCTCCATTAGTGTGTCACTGCACAGATTTGCTTCCATGGATCTGCTTGGGTTTTGAATTTTTATGTTAACACTTGTAACACCTTGCCACAAAATTATTCTGTATTTTTTCACTACAGTTGACCCAGGGGATGCAGTTACAGGATAGTGTGATCTGACTCACTGTGGCCGCTTTTTTGCTTCCTTCCCAAGTACAGCCTATGCGAACTGCATATTGAGGCCTACTGGAAGCTTGATAGAGGCTGTCATGGTGTACATGAATTTGAAACTTACTTTAAAGCATTATATCCTAATTATGCATAACTGGTTTTCCTTACTTTGATCGGCCTTGGCTGGGTTTTGCATATACTACTTTTAGGTAATACAGCCAAACGTATTGCTTTTATTTTAAACAGTGGCAACTCATATTTCAAGTTATCTGACTATGAGATGCATCAGATAATATTACCTTTTGGATGTTACATATCTAGTATTTAGATTTTGATTACCAAATAGTTGAGAGTGGTGAGATACTGGAACAGGTTGCCCACAGAGGTTTTGGATACCCCGTCTCTGAAGATGTTTAAGGCCATGCTGGAGAGGCACTGAGCAACGTGGTCTAGTGGGCGGTGTCCCTGGCCATGGCAGGGGGTTTGGAACTAGATGATCTTTAAGGTCCCTTCCAACCCAAACATTCTATGATTCTGTAATGTTACTGAGCATGACGTAAAGTAAGTTATGTTGCAAATGTAGATCTTAAATATATTTTAATTTTATTTTCTATAATTTGGACATCTTTCTGTAGGCATCAAAGAATCTCCTAATATTTTGTGCTAAAATATCTGTTTCTTAAATTGTTACTTTTTCTTGCATGCCTCAGAAAATGGCTGGATCACATAATCAGTTATGGATAAGACATGGTTACAGCAAGACATTCCCTTATGTTGCTTAATAATGGTTTGGATATGCGTAAAGAACAACTGAACATATGCACAATAATAACTGTAAAAAATCACTTTACAACATGAGCACAGTGATTGCTAAAAATTACCGTTGGATCGTCTGTTTTCAGGTGATAAATTCATCAGATTGCAAACTTTACATCTGAAAATGTTCAGGAGTCCTTCTGTTTATATCTGAATCACTCCTCTGTTAGTTCTGTTAAGTTTTATAAAGCAGTAGTACTTTTTCCAACTTTCTTCATTCTAAAAAAGTTAGCATTAATGTGAAAACTTCACCAAAAATTAACCCAGTGACCATGACAGGACTAAGATTCAGGATATTTTGGTATACCAACCTTCTGGGTTTCCTTTGACAAGCAATCTGAACATTTGCTCTTTTTCTTGTATAAATATTATAGAATCATAGAATGGTTTGGATTGGAAGGGACCTTAAAGGCCATCTAGCTCCAACCCCCCTGTTATGGGCAGGGACATTCCCCTTCAGAATGAAGTTAAGGAATTACTGCTCATATACTTCACAAGTTGTGAATTTATTTTGTCTTATGTTTGATCAGTGTTCATTAGCCGTGGTAGAAAGAAATTAAATTTTAAATTAGTCATTCATAAAGTGCTTCTTAAAATAATGCATTATAGAATGAGATTCATTGAGATGGTGAAGTTGTACTGCATATTTCTTTCTCTAAATTTTCCAAGCTGACTCTTCCCAGAATGTGACTGTAATACCAAGATTTGTATGCTTATATTTTGTAGAATTCCTGGGAAAACCTACATGATAATAGCATTTTTAACAGTGGGAACTATGGGTTTGTCAAATACCTCTTTAGGATATCTGAATTACCCTACTCAAGTCATCTTCAAGTGCTGTAAGCTGATTCCAGTTATGATAGGCGGGGTTTTTATACAAGGTAAGTTGTTCTTGCTATTAGATTACTTTGTTGTTGATTCTTTGGGAAGCCATCAAATTCTGTAGAATTCTGTATCTTATTTAATGCTACTTAGGCTCTTGGATAGAGGGGGACAGGCAGTATTTTTCCTGTAGGAGGAAATATAATGAATTTTGGAAGCATCTTCTCAGAAAATGGACAAATACAATTAGATGTGAAAAAGAATTTGTACGGGTCACTTGCTGAACTTATTTTTATGCCAGCTTTCTTAATTTTTCAGCAATGTAATGTTGTTTTCTAAACCAAACCACTTCATAAACACAGCATTTTCAGTACTGAAATGCAGAACTTGGGAAGGGTGGAGGGGAAAATCCAGTCATGATTTGTGAAGAAATCCCCCACTCCTCTTGTTTGAGAAGTGTGAGACCTAAATTCCTAATTAAAATTGCTAAATTCTAATAAAATGAATGTTTAATCAGAAATACACATAGCTTTACATGACTTTGCCTAGTCTTGAAGTCATAGTTCATATTCCAAGAAAAGAAGAAGGGATCTGGAGAACAACAGATAAAGAGTATTAATTATTTGAATAAACATAGTTTGGTATTTATATATTTGGAATCTTTATATTATAAAAGCTTTTGTTTCTTCAATATGCAAGCATTCATTGAGTTGGTAGAGCTCTGCATGGGCAAGTAATACAGAACAGAATCTAGAATGCTGTTTCTGTAACCAATTCTGGCCTACTTACAACACCTAAAAGCTGAACTTTCAGAGGAGGTAACAAGTTTATATATACACTTGTGCATGCAGTATTTACATTTATTATGTGTCACTTTATAAAATTTTAATCCACAGAGACTGATACTCCCTTAAAGCAGTGAAATTTTATTTTGTGATGTTTACTGTATTTTATACACAGAAGCTGTGATTTTTTTATTATTAATTTTTTAACTTCCATTCAGAAAAGTTCCTTTGGAAACTTATGTTGAAAGTACAGCCCCTGGTAAAGAAATACATTCTTTCAAAGAAGATGTGCTAGCTTCTGCTTTTTAATTTCCTACTCTTGTTTCTCTCTAGCTTCCTCCACATCCTGTCTCTCCCAAACTAAGGGACAATGTAGTGAAAATATTCAAAAGATCGGTTCACATTGGGAATGACTTCTCCCTAACCAATAAAGGCAGCCAAAAATCTCAAGAAAACTTCTAAGCTGTCCTGAAGTTGCTCAGATGATGCCTTGTCAGGGAGGACACACATTATGTCATTGAGAATGTGCTTTGTGTCATTCCGAGTAAAACTGAAACTTACCACAAGAATCGGGTAATATTCATTAAGGTTCTTGATGTGTTGGGAGCTGCTGTTGTAGAAGTAACTGATTCCAGTCATGAAGAATAGACCACTAAATCTTCTAAGTAAAAGAATGACATTGGACAGTTTTTGCTTTACCTTATAATCTGCTTAACAGGATAAACAGAAATCCTGAGAGTGTTAACAGTTAATTCAATTGTTTGTATTGCTTTTGTAGGAAAACGCTATAATATTGCAGATGTATCTGCTGCCCTATGTATGAGCCTTGGTTTGATATGGTTTACTTTAGCTGACAGCACAGTTGCACCAAACTTCAATTTGACAGGTAAAGATACATTATATTTTATAGTATAACAAAATACTTGTTTTTTCCCTTCCATTAAGTGTTCTTGCTGAAATGGCTTCAGGTTTCATTTGGACTAGGTTTCATTGTAGCTTTGTAGTGGCAGAACTGTATCTATGACAGAAGAGGCCATTATTATGAGTGTTGGTTTTTAGGTTCTTAAAATTTCTGGAAATTTCATCCTCTAGGTTGAAATGTCTTGTGCTTGTTTACAAGATGTACTTCCCAGTAGATATGTTAAAATAAATATGATAAGTTTCAGTTTGACTATTTTGAAACTTCAGAAGATTGGCTGTCTCTTCTAATTAAACCTCTAAGTCAAGCCATTTACTTTATATTAATTGACAGTCTCAGTTTTGCTGTAGCTCTTAGCTTGCACATCCACATTCTAACCTTTCTATGCTATAAGTTTAGAAGGAAAGAAAAAAATATAAGCTGCTTTAATTTGAGTCTGAGTTAAGGCAGAAATGGTTATTAAATTTATGTTATTTACTTGGCCATTATTTGGATTAATGGTGAACCTTGAAAAGCTTGTGAGTATTCTACTTTTAATGTATTTTTTCTTTGAAATTCTGAGTTAATTTATAATGTTCATAATAAGCATTCAACATGAAACCTTTATTTCTTAATAGCGGATACTCTGAAGTAGAAGTTTTGTTCCTAAAAATAATATTAAATTTCCTGTTTCAAGGAGAATACTTTTTTCCTCTCACAAACTGTTTCACTCAGTGTTAATAATTATCAGTTTGTAGTTTTGTCTGAACTGAAAGTCTCTTTTGCCTTATTTATAAATTAATTTTTGTGCCTTTGAATGTAATTGTAGTTCTACTGGTAGTGGAAAATATTACCAAGATGTATGAATTGTATAGTCTTCTGTGCCTTTAGTATGTTTATGTGGGGTATAACTGGAGGCTACTTGAAAAAAAAAAATTGAGATTGGTATGCATGTAATTTGTGTTTCTTTTGTATAAATGAGTGTTACTATTACCATTTTTTTTACTATGGCCTCTTAAGTGTAATCACATGTTACTTACCTTTTGTAAAATTGAAATTGTCTAAATTATGCACTAGTCTTAATTCTGAAAGCATCTAGAAAGTTGGTTCTTCAGCTGAATGGACTAGGTCAAAGTGCAGCAAATGTAGGAAAGTCTGGATGACTTCAAAGATCTGAAAAATGCAAGAAAAAAACATGCCTTCTGGGAATAAGCAAACTCTTTAATTATTCTGAACATTTCAAAAAAGTCCATATATACAGAAGGACTCCAATTTCGAGGAAGTTATTTCTGTGAAAGTAAAATATAGAACTAAAAAAAAGTCTGTCTCTCCCCTTAGGAACATAATTCAAAATTCTTCTGCTGACCTTCTGAGAAGTTTTTCTATATTTTTCTGTTCCCTCTTTTCTGTCTTGTTTTATTCCCATGTCACTTAATTTTACCAGAAGAAACTTTTCATAATAGGAAAGGTAGAGTTTTTCCTTTTTTAGGATGAATTATGGAGATAAATGTTCCCTTCCTTCAAGAAATGTGCTGAATTTCGGTACGTAGCTGCCAAAGTGTAAACCAGGGACAAGAATTCTTTAAAATGTTACTCACTTTACAAAATGGCTTATTCTTTTGAATAGATACTCTCTTCTTGATATAAATCACAGAATAAGAACTGAAAGTGGAGATGCAGAATTTAATTTTATATATTCAGAGAAATAATGAAGTATTTAAGGATATTAATACTTTATAAACACCTACAGCAAATTAAATTACTGTTTTCCAAAGTAGCAATTTTAGGTTACTGCCTACTTACTGCCCTCTAAATTTCTGAGTTCATTCCATGATTCATGCACATTTATGTTGAACTGTTCCCTTGTAAGCTATTGTAGCTCCAGCAAGATTTCTTAGAACTTTTAACTGGTTAAGGACAAAACTGTTTACATTTCACAGTTCTGTGCTGTGAAATTAAACAAAACACATATTCTTTGTTGTCTGATGCAAATATTAAAAATGGAGCATGATCAGACATAAAGTATTATCAGGATGAACGACTTTACAAATACTTTTGTTTTCTTTCTTTCTTTTTCCTTTTTCATTCCTTTTTTCTTCCTCTGCCCCCAACCCTGATTGAAATCTAATTTCGGTATTACTGGACCCAAAAAAGGAATCTACACAGATTTTGTTTACACGTGAGAGAGGTCAGCTGAGAAAACAGAAACTCTCTTCTGCCAGAACAGGTACATATTTGTAACTAAGGAAGAGGTGCACTTTTCAAGATGGAGTTGGTGCTAAGAAGTCAGAGCATCTCCTAGGATTATCAGTTTGGAGAGGTAGTGGTAGATGTCCTGAATAGCTGTGAATAATAGATACAGGACTTGCAGAAGAGGAGGGTGTGCAGAAGGCACCAATCTGGTTACATTGGTGGTCCAGGAAATTCTGCTGCTCTGCCATTACAGATGTAAATGGAAATTGTTTTCAGTAAAGACCCAGTAAGAGTATTAATTGCATGCAAATTCCTTCACCCCAAACCATTTGTATAGGTGCAGCTTAGTCTTTTGCTAACTCTTGTTTGCTTCACTGGTGTTAAGATAATACTAGTTGGTTAGCTAGCTTGCTGTACTACGTATTCTAATCTTGTGCTTGGCAGGCTTCTGAAAGGTGGAGTATTAACGAGGTCTTCATGGGAGGTAAATTGCAAACAGCTTGCCAATCTAGCACATTTGGATGGTGGGCATTATGAGTGAAAGAATGTGTTTTTAAGGAACTTGCATAAATACCAATAGCTTATAAGTGTTTGAGCAGTGTTAATATTTTAATGACTTAGAGCAGTGTATCCACAGTGTGGAATGCAGTGTAATGTAGTGTAGTGTTTCAATCAAGTCTATTGGGGTAATATCTCCAAATTTGTTTCAGAACTAATTTAGGACCAATTATTCCAATAATTTTGACTCATGCTTTACATATTATGTAGCGTTCCTGATCTTGTTTGAGATTTTGCTGCTGCTTGGCAGATGCACCACTATCAAGATGAGTGAAAAACTTAATCTCTTCAAACCATTGTTTACCTAATAATAACACTTGTCTTGTCCCTACATTTCTCCTTTCCATACACACTTCCACTTCAGCTTCCAGGTAACCTTTTAATCTCAATCCAGTACTGAGCTCAGGCATTTGTCCAGTGATGGACCTGGACCATTAAGTGCTGGTGGAACCAGTGTGAGTAGAAAACACAGACTGAGACATACTGAGTCCCATTACAAAAGTGAACTGAGGCGAGGCTATTGGTGGGCTGGAAGTTTAATTACGCCTTTGGACCAGAGCTGAATCGTTGTAGTTAAAATACTGATACTGTTACCATTAGCATAACCAACACTGATCAGTTTATCTTGTCATTTGACTTGTACCTTTCCCATGCCTTCCCATACACTTCCCATGAAGTCTTTTTTTGGTGCTTCAGTTATGTTTAGCTCAGGAAGGGAAATGGTTCACAAACTAAAAACACTGGTTTGGAAGTTTCCATGTATCCAGAAGTTGACCAAGCAGCTGCCACCTTAAAATTCATTGGTCTTCAAATTAGATGTTCAAATTTTAAAAGTCCTACAAGCTAGGGTGTTTTTTCCTATGTTGGGAGCTTATATTCTGTTTGGTCTATCAGAATGTCTGCTTCGAGTCCTGTGTGAGTGAGAACAAAATATAAAGAAAATATAACCCCACTTGTTTCTACTCTTTCACTCCTCATTATTCCCTGACATTTAAGATGTTTTAAGGACCCAAGACTTGAGCAATGGCAAACAAGGCTTTAATGACTGATATCTTCTGTAATAATGTATACTTAGAAAAACTGATATTTTGACCAGATTACATCATTAAAGGTTTCTACAGTCTTGAAAAAATTGAATTGTGTAAGTTTGGAAATGAATTCTAACTGGCATGGATAAAGAGTTTTTATTAATCTTTTTTATTGGAAAGCTGGTTACATTAACTCTGTAGGGCCTTTGTTGTGAATTAGTATGGTAACCTAAAAACATGGAGTTTGTACCTGAACAGTAGATTTGGGGGTTTTTTAATTAGTATTTCGGTTATGAAAGATTTCTTCTGACATTTGTTTTATCTTTATATCTAATGTTTCTATTTCCTTTTGTCAGGAAAAATAATCTGGAGTTAACTACTCAGAAGTGTATGTTCTCCTGTTACTTATCTTCATTTAAATTACCTAAATAAATGCAGATGATGTTCTTTCACTCCTGTTATTGCATAACCTACAGCTAGTTCTTTATAGCAGTGTCCAGATGTTCTTATCAAGTTTAGAGGTACAAAGTGTTTACAGATTAACTGGTGGAGGGAGTAGGAATGGACACTACTTCATGCTGCTACAATGAAGTAGTCTTGCTGACATTTAGAACATGTTATAGAGGGGGATTTTTGTTATTGCTCTGTTCCTATTTTTATTTTTTTTTCAGCATAGGTACAGAGTGGTTTTCATGACTACTCTGCTGATAAATATTCTGAACAGGTTTTTGTTTGTTTGTTTGTTTTCTTATATTAGGTGTGGTCCTAATATCCCTTGCCCTCTGCGCAGATGCAGTTATAGGAAATGTACAGGAAAAAGCTATGAAGTTGCACAATGGTTCTAATTCAGAAATGGTAAATACCAGATTTGCAATTTTAAAAGAACACTTTCTATCATAGACAAGACATGCAGTGACAAAACATGGAACTTAAATCTGTTTTTCTCTTGCATTTTTAAAGAAGAGCACTTGATATACTATTCCTGAGGTTTTCTAATTGTTTAGGGGCTTTTGCTGTGGGTGTTTGATTTATTTATATGTTCAATTTTTTTTAACCTTTAAATGGTACTGCTTTCTGCATGCAACTTCTGATGTCTATTGCAGCTACAGAAACACACATTTCTAGCAACACTTTCTTCTTCAGCAGTTTCTTTCTTCTAGTCTGCAATCTGAAAATCAACAGAGTGATTCTGTATGATTATGCTCTTAGTCTCTGAAAAATATATGTTGTTCTTCTATATGTTGTTCTTCTGATGAGCATGTTAATAGAACACGTTGCTTTTCTTAGTAGTTAAGTCTTTGATTCCACAGTGTGCTAGCATCTGAGAGGCTGGCTTTTGAAAGCTTTTTGAAATCCATAAAACTAACTTTCAGAATGGGTAACTATTTGTGTTCCTGATTCAATTAAATACATAACTTAGGAAAAGTCTCAAATGGTATTCTTATACACTTATTTGTAGCATGTACTAGCTGTTCAGGTGTCTGAAACTTTTTCTTCTTAGACAAAATTTGTGTTTGAATTTGGCATCTTCTTCTGTGAAGTTGAGTAAATGCAAGAAAGTAATCTAGTAAAATAGCATTTCAATATGCCACAAGCAAAAGATATTGAAATTTAATTTTAATAGTTGACATGTATTTGAAATTTAACTAGAATATCTGTTTTCTCCTTTATGAGAATAGCTCCATGAATGGAGAAAAAATTAATTAGAAGGAACCTTCTTGTAAGAGTGAAGGTTGTTTAGGCTGTCTTAAGAATTTTGAGCAGCAATTGTGTGGAAAAGTGGAATATACCTGAAAAGCATCACTCTGTTCTTGATTGTATTTTTGTACTTTCTTCTTGGTGTTCAGTGACTTTTTTCTGAAGCCAGAAATTTTACCTACATTAACCTCACCTGAAGTGTGCAGCTCTCCTTAATTGTAATCTCTGAAATCCAAAGGAAAATACAATCTGTAACTCTTCTTGCCCACTTTGCATCTTGCTGACAGTTGTTAACTGCCTTACCCATGAGGCTCCTGTTTTCTCTAGAACTTTGCTTTTTATTCTGTACTAGCTGACAAATGTTGTTCTTGTTGTGTACTCTTATTACATGTAGAGAATCAGCACAGTGATTAAGGATATAAAGGTTTTATTTGTTTGAGGCCTAGATTAAACTGCAGGGGTTTTTTTCTGTAGAATTTAGTGCAGAAGTACAAGGAGAATTTCAGGAATAACTTTTCTAGATTTGAGACTGTGGGTAAAAATTTAAAAGGTCTATTGAATTGGAGACCATGCTTAATGGATAGTGGTCTGCAAATAAAGCTGAATAGTAGAAGAACTTGTCATATATAGGATCTCTGAATCATTGCCAAATTTAGGGTTTGCGCTGGATTAAGCATTCAGGAAAAGGGCTGTTTTGTGGCTGAAATAGTAACCACTGCTCTGGAAAGTTACAACTGAATTTGCCTTGTGTGTGATTATAAGAAAATGTCATATGTCACACTGCCTAACAAGGAACTAGCACTGTAGTGATCAGTCCTGGTTGTGAAAAGTGAGGTCCTTGAGTAATTCGGGAAAAAAGATGGATAAGGATCTAGACACACTAGACATTACATACTTTTGTGTGCATAAAGTAAGGGCTCTGAAGGATCAAATTACTGGTTTTTTAAGAGTTTTAAGGCAGTTTTGCTCTTGAGGTGTGTATCCATCCTTCTTGCAGAGCAGTGATGTGTTCTGCTGTCCATGGCATTTTTATTTATTATTAATGGATTTATTTTTGCAAGCAATTGAGATAGTTTAACAAGTTAACAAATGATGAAACTGGTGTCAAAAGAAGTAGACCTGTAACTGACATGAGTTTTGGAAGCATATCAGGTAGCTTGTTCTAACTAGTTAAGTGTAAATTAGTTCAGTTCACTGTATCCCATTTTCACAAGAGAAGTCCACTAAATAATTGCCCAAAAAGCTGATTGCCACCCACTGCATGAGGGGATTTATGGATGAGTAGTTCCTGCTTCTGTGGTTGCAGCTACAAGAGAAAGGATAGGGTGAAGATTTTTGTTCTTGCTGTGTGGAGTTACACGGAGGTACAGGCAAAATGAAAGGTTACGTACGTGTTTGTTGAGTATGGTGTGTTCTGGGTATTGAGCTTGGACAAAGCTGATCATATTTGGAAACTTTGTGTCTTTTAATCATAATACAGGGGTTCAAAGTACATGAACTAAAGTGACGCAGATGAAACTTAATGTGAAACTTCTGTCAGTCCACTGTGGTTATGGACTCCTCTTCACAGATTTAGTGTAATATGAATCTTTACTGTGCAGGATAAGTAGCAGAAAATTTAAATATGCTTAACATGTTACTCAAAATACTAAATAATACAACTGTGTGAAGTTTTAGCCTGTGAAATCCTGAATTTGAAGGGTTCACTGCAGTCAACATTGACCTTAGGATGTTATTAACTGACTAGGACACAGGGATTTTGATGTGGTTTTGAGTAGGAAGAATGTCTGCAATATTTAATATTCACTTTTCATTGTACATCAGCTGTCCTAGTAAAAATATATTAAATCCCTGCACGTTCAACTCAGAAACTGACCATATTGACAGGGCCAAGCATTTGAAAGCATTTAATTTTGTCCTTTTGTGTCAATCACCTGGTAATTATTTTCTCTTAAACTATTCTAGGTTTTGTATTCCTATTCAATAGGTTTTGTGTATATTTTATTGGGATTAACATGCACTAGTGGATTAAGCCCTGCAGTAACATTTTGCTCAAAGGTAGGTATAGAGACTTTCTTTTTTCTGTGAAGGACGTTGTTGGATAACATTGCTCTGTCTGTTTAGAAAATTTCACCACTTCTCTGAAGTTATTTTTTCATCATGTAAATCGGTTGACTTATATAATTAATATATTAAGCAAGTTGTTAAAAGTCTTTGATGTATTAAATCATGTGGTTTAAAAAAAAAAAAAAGAAATCACAGGACCAGACTTATGAGCTTATAATTTCATTATTGTTTTTCCATTATTTAACTAAAATTAAATAAGGATCTTTGCATGAATGCATTGTTGAACAGCTTATTATTGCTCAGTTGATTAAAGTCTGAAGTTTTATGTCATTTTGCAATACCTTAGGGTTTGTTTTACATTTTCCTAACAGGCTTTGTTTTGTTGTTGTTGCAGCATCCAGTTCAGACTTACGGTTATGCATTCCTTTTTTCCTTGACTGGGTATTTTGGCATATCCTTTGTTCTAGCTTTGATTAAAATTTTTGGTGCCCTTCTGGCTGTAACAGGTATGAACAAATGATATCTTTACTGCTTTTTGTATAAAACCAGAAAGTAATCCTAATGTTTAGGACAGAGTTTTTGAGAATTGTTCTTGCTCTAGCTTTTTTCCTGTTCTTTGTGCTGACTGGTTGTGGTTTGTGTAGAGTGTATCTTGCTTAGTGGTGTGTGTTTGGTGGCTTCCTGGTTCTTTCTGTGCTACAGTTTAAACCTTGAAGAGGTGTGTATATAGGCTGTGGCATGTCTAATGAGAAGCAATACTGTTGCAAGCAGAGCAGTTGGAATGGAAATGTGTAGCAGGGTGTAAGGAAAAATTGTTATTTGAAATAGGGAAGGAATGGTGAAGGTGTTCCAGTAAGGCATAGTAGGCAATTTCATAATCTTTAAGCGCAAAACTTATGGAGACTTACAGCAAATGGTGTTGCTAGAAAAACTGTGAGGAACTCCCCCAAAGCTTCTGACTGTCCTTATGCTCTCATTGAAATGTTACTGTAGCAATGTTAAATACATTTTCCAGAGTAGTTTCAGGATAAACTCAAGTAGAATGAATTCTGACTTTGGTGATCTGCTCTGTTTTTATTAAATTGAAGGTGATAAAGGATGTGTGATAGTTTTTTAGAATTCAAGATATGAACTAAACAAGCTTTCAGTGGGCTGTGTAACAACTGTAGTAGTATTTTTGAATTGCTGCTCCTATATTCATCAGATGAATACAAACCTATTGTTAATGACAGAAGCAGACTTTATGTGGTCTTTCAGGTCTTCTTCTAGACATCTGATGTAATTGTCTGAAAAAAATTGAAGCAGACATGTTTTGTGTTACACTCATATGCTATACCTAAGCATTTATCAACCATGTCAGAAGAAACAAATGTAAACAGCTCTGATCAGTAACATGTTTCAAAGATTGTGGTCATTTGCTTGTGTATCTGGCAGCCACATGTGAAAGTGGAACTGTAAAAGGCCCTAAAGTATGTCAGAAGGACATGAAGAAGTGTTCTTTGAAGACAAACTGATAGAGCTTGAGGGGTTCAGCTGAGACAAAAGGAGGCTCTGGGGAAACCTTATAGAAGCCTTCTAGTATCTGAAGTATCTACGAGAAAGATGGAGAGGGACTTTATTAGGACATGTAGTGATAAGACATAGGATAATGGCTTTGCAGTGGACAGTAGATTTAGATTAGATATCAGGAAGAAATTCTTTGCTATGAGAGTGGTGAGACAATGTGACCAGCCGCCCAGAGAAGCTGTGGATGCCCCGTACTTGGCAATGTTAAAGGCCAGGCTGTATCAGACTTTGAGCAGCCTGGTCTAATGGAAGCTGTCCTTGGCAGAGGTGTTGATACTAGATTATCTGGAATCATAGAATGGTTTTATTTGGGAGGGACCTTTACATTACTGGAACTTTCTCCAGGCTAGAAAAGTTGCCAAATGTCACTTTGTGATTTCACACAAAATTTAAAAGTTTCTGTGATGAGTTTTCACCTGATAATGTAATAATTCCCTAGCAATAAATGCAAGGGAGACCTATCTGCAATAACATGCTCCAGATACATGTCCAGATGGATTAGGAGAAGGGGTATGTGAAGCAATAGATAGCCACAACCATTCTAGATTTTCAACCTTTATAGATATTCAGACTTGACTCTTATCCCGTGTGCAACTGGACATATTCTTCACGTTGAGTAACCAGTCATCTGGAAAAATCAGGTGGAGAGACTGAAATCCTACTAGCTGAGATTGGCTCTCCATGAATGAGGAAGCCACTGAGCACAGTGAATCTCAGCACTGCACTGGCAAGTAAAGTCATCTGGTTATGCTTAGTCTTTACTAATGCTTTGGCTGATTTGTGCCTTAGAAACAATGAGAAGTATTCTCTGTGTGGAAGGACAACTATCTGGCTTCAGAGAAATAAGTGTATTTAGACCTTACTGATACATTGTCTGCCTGAGATCCATAATGTAAGAGGCAGTACAGAAGTTTGCTGAATCAGTGGTATCTCAAGTAAGAGGGATGTGACAGAAATTGTCTCAGAAGTTATTTGCATTAGTTTATTGTGCCTTGCATTTTTATTTGTGAGACCGTGAGGTATTTTTGTACATGGTGTTACCTGAGTGTGGCAAAAGTAACTAAAACCAAATGACATAACTGATGACAAATGAATCCGTATTATTATGAGTTTGTAAAACCATCAGGTGACTGAGTGTTTACTTATCAGAATGTCCTCAACTGTGGAGTAAGGGGAATTGACCCTGCTGTAAATTGTATCAATAGTTATTGTAATGTTAACGTTGTTTTCTAAATCTAAAAACACTAGAGGTAAAGTCTGACACTTGATAATTTTTCAGCATCTTCTGATAAACCTGTTTTCAGGTGTATCCTAAAATTATTACTCTTCATTATATGTGACTGCTAGAGAGCATTAAATTGTTTGTGTGTAGAAAATTGTTGCTTCTGAATTTAAAATATAACTTGAGTGGGTTTTTTTCAAAAATCAGTCATTACCTGCCTAGCCTCCCTTGTCAATTACCTAGTCATTAGTCTGTGGAGAGCAGTTAAAAAAGCTCTCTCCTTCCTCAGATTACTTTTTCTTGAAATGACAAACATTAGTCACAAGGATCTGGAGGGGGGAAAGGTGGAGCAAGATGCTGTGGACCTACTTTACTATCTATCCTTGAGCACTGGTGATATTCTCCTTCATTCACACTAGTGGAGAGGGAAGTACAGACAGTTGCGTTCTGACCTGAGGATTGCATGCTCCGCTTTCCCGTTGCTGAACTTCTGCTACTCTTTTTTTTTTTAACCAAAGTTCAGCACATCTTCTCACTGGAAATTGGCCCCGATGAGAGGGTTGGTTAACTTACTAAAATAGCTCTTTCAAAGCCCTCCTGTGCTAAAAGATGTTTTAAAATGCTGTGGAATTGCAAACCCTTCCCAGGTTTTCTTATGTTTGACCTTGACAACCATAACACTTGAGCCCTTTCTGTCTTGCCTGTAGCAATGTGAAAATGTTTATTGTGCCTTGGAAGAACACCACATTCATTACTGTCCCTCCCACCCCCCAAACACCCTCCCCCTTTTGAGGGGCGAGTGGGGTGAAGGAGTTTAATGAAAATTGTATTTCTATTAGCAGAATGAGAAATTATCAGACTTAATTGGTAAAAAGAAGAAAAGGCACTTAATTTAGAAGGAAATGGTTACATAAATATTTTAATTAATAACTGATTTGAATGAACAGAAATAATCGTAATTAGAAAAACTGAAGTAATTTAACCATTTTTTAAATTATTCATCTGTAAACTGTTTTCTAATTAAAACTCAATTTTCTTTTTCATTCTCTTTTAATATTTCATGTAATAAAGATCATTTTATTTGATGCTCATAAATTTCTTAAAATGTAAAGAGAATTGTTACTGAAAAGTTGAGACTGAATTAGATAGAGCAATGATGGAGGCTGTTTCTTCCACTGCAAAAAATGCTTTTAAGTAAATATTTGCTTGTGGATGATGACTGAGAAGAGTTAAAACTACTTTGTTTAATTATATGATGAGGTCATCTGCTAATACTGAAGACTTTAGTATATTCTTTTGCTGTAACTGAATCCTTAACAAAATAAGTTTTTGTTTTCTTCTGCAGTAACAACAGGAAGGAAAGCAATGACCATTGTGCTTTCTTTTTTGTTCTTTGCAAAGCCTTTCACATTCCAGTAAGTATTTATATATTTTTAATGGGCTTTTGTATATTTTGTAAAAAATTGCATTCTTCATCATGGAAATGTAACACTAATTGATCATATTCAGGCTTTAATGCTTTTCATTTTGCATCTTCTACAAATGTCAGCCAGCTGCTGTAAATATTGACTGGCTTGTTGATGTTAATCATGCTAGAGAAAATAGTTCCCATTTTTCTAAAGGTCTTGAAGACAAACTATTGCATGTGTTGGCATTTTTTATGTTTTATTAAGAAAAATATTGCCTAATTTTTAGTGCTTGTGATACTTAATAAATTGTTTGAGTATTTTCTCTGTTGAGGAAGATTTAGCTAAAGGAAGGTTTTTTCCTTCATTGTTCTATTGTTTTCCCTTTTATGAGCCCAGGTTTGATTTTAGATTTTTTTTTTTTTTTTTAGCTAGTCCTTTTAAATAACTGCAAGTTCCTATTGTCTTGATATATTAAATTGAAATATTTGTGAACTTTAATTTCAGGAAAGAGCTTACTTTGAAAAATGTAGCTAAGCTGCTACATTCATCCTAATTGTTTCTGGTTTGAAACACAGTTGCATTCATTTTTATTGCTTTGTATAAATTTGTGAAATTTAAGAACAAAGCCTTACAGCCAAATGGAATTTTACTTTAGCTAAAATTCCCTAGGCTTAATATAATAGAGAGATGAAACAAAAATGTGCTTACGTTGGGAAATGTGGATATAAGACATTGAGTGAGAATGCTTTTTGGAGTAGTTGTAGAGTCTACAGCTCTCATAACTGACTATTTGTGTGAAAAAGAACAGCTCCCAATTAGGTATTATTTAGCTGTAAAGCACCTTAATAAGCACTCCAGACAGGGTGGGAAAAGGAAGGATTATAATAGTAATAATAAAGATTGAAGATTCAGTAATTTCTTTCTCAGAGTCCAATAATTTGTGGGGTTTTTTTTTCCTTAAAAGCTCTTCTCCCCTTAATGTAGGAGCTTTATTTAATCCCCAGGTATCGCTATGTGATTGTTATAGATAAAGTGCTAATGGTAATTTTTTTTCTCCCCCCCCACTTCAGGTACGTGTGGTCAGGCTTGCTGGTTGTCCTTGGTATATTTCTTAATGTATACAGTAAGAATATGGATAAAATCAAACTACCTTCACTACACGGTCTTTGGAAAAAATGTGTGGAACAAAGAAAAACAAGGACATTGTCACAAGCCGTATAGACAGTGGTTTATGCCTTGTCTAGACTATGACTTACTACTTTTTTGGAACTGTCTTCAACTGATCCACTTTCCAAAGGTTACATTATTAAAACCAAAGGAGCTGAAGGCATATTGTCTGCTTGCAGGCTGCTGGAAATGCACATTTTTGTGAGCCCTTTCTTCAGAGCACTTGAATTCATCATAAATGGTGTTGTAGGCCATGGTCTGATGGCATTAGCAGTCACTGAAAGGCAGCAGCTCCTGTCAGACTGCCGAGAAGCTGCACTTCAAGTGGGGACACAGCAGAAGACTTTTTTGGGCATTTTAGTAATACTGGCCAGGTGGCCAATCTGAGATTTGTGGTTCTTTGTTAATTATCTAGGTGGGATAATTTAAACATAATACTGTATTAACAGTTAATGGAACCTAATCAGCAACTGGTTGACCAAAATGTAATTTTAAAAGTGGAATGTTTAGAATATGATGTGTTGTCACTGTTTTTTCATTTTAAATAAAAATGTTGGGGTTTTCTAAGTTATTGGTTAGATCATCACAAAACTTGATATTTATGGCAATATTCAAATTTTTTATGGAAATCCTACAATGTTAGTCTGTTTGATTGTTGCTTGCAAGTAAGAAAAATGAGATTGAGGTGCTTTTAGAAGGGGGAACAGTCTTCAAGGCCTGAATAAGATGAGAACAGAGAATGAAAACATGATTGAAAAAATGGTGTAAAAAGCTGTTATTCACTTACTCTACGGTGAAATAAAAAATGCCTGGTGGCCTGCTGCCATTCATATTATGGTGGTGTGAAGAGACATGGAAACCTTCTAAATCGCTATCAAATCAGAACTCTCAATTTTCAGTATTGTAGTGAAGGATAACAGCATCTGTTAATGTATTTGCAGTATATATTGTGTCAGGCTTTGTGTGGTTCTGTAATGAAATTAAGAGGATTAGGGTACAGATTACAGTTTTATTTAATGACAGGAGGAGACAATGTACTGCTCTTTGTCTTTTAGTCATAAATTCAGGAAAACTTAAATACATTTATCTCACTTTCATATTTAGCTTGCTTTTGAATCACTTGCTGTCTCTTTTTCCTTTTACGTGTTTATCAATAGCACTTTAAAAATACTAATCACCTTAGAGTTCATTGTTCTCATGTGGCCATGATTTTGTTGTTGTATTCCTTAGATGCAGACTGGAGTATTCTTTTAAATTAGGGAAGAACAAAATTGATCATGGAGTTGTATGGTCAGAAAGAATGTACAAAGAATTGAAATATCTCACAAGATTGCCTTTTGCCAGAAATAATGGTTTATGAAACCATTCAAGATAGGCAAAATGTTTTTGAGACATAGAGGAAGAGCTGCTGTTCCAAGGAGCCTGTAATCAAAGCACAGACACAAAATGTGCCTTAAATTTCACTTACTGAGTCAGTAGCTAGCAAATGCCATATTAAGTTTGTTATAAAATAGAACACAAAATAACAGAGGTGTCTTAGCACAATGGAACAAATAGGTGTAGTGGAGAACTGCACTAACATAAGGGCACTCTTACCAGCACACAAGGCACTCTGGTGCCTTTTAGCCCATATACACCCAGTGTTGCCAAATTACGAGAATTTTTTGCATGTGACAACTTTTTTTTAATTCCCAGCTGCAATATGATTGTTTTCCAGACAAGGTAGAGAGATGTGAATTTGACACAGATGCACCTTGAAAGAGAAAGGTGGCCTGCCATGGCTATCCATTTTCATGTTGCACTCAAAATTTGATGTTAAGATATAGGAAAGTGTTAAAATATCAAATTTGATGCTGGACTCTATTTGACTGAGTAAAAGGGATGAGATACACATTTATTTCACTACAATGTTTATCAACTCTTATGTTCCCTTGCATTCATTTTCTCTTAATGAAGATACTCTTTCCATTGAGGTTGTTACTTGTCACACTTAAAAGAGGGCCAGTATTTGAACTTTAGAAAATAAAGTCATTGCAGAACATTTACTGCTCTGTTCACTGGCTTGGTGGAGTTTGTTAAGTCTCAGTTTTGTCATTCTTAAACTCTGTTACTAAACTGGGTTGGACTTCAGGAAATCAAATTGTGGGAAATATATCATAGATGCAGAAAGTCATAGTGAATACAATTCTTTTGGCATCTATTTATATAAATAGATGAGAAGTCAATCCCAGAGTTTCTGACTTGAATTCAAATGTAGAGTGTAGGTTGCTGAACAGTTCATATAATCCAGTCCTGTCTTTATTTACTCTTTTTGGAGAGTGAGGTGTTCACAGTAAATTAATTTTAATTTATTCTGTGTTGTTTGCAAGACAAATAATGGAGCACACATTCGGGGAAGTTTTGATTTATTTTTTTATTCACTTTAACTATGAAAGTGTATGCTGATATACTTTAAAAATTATTTTTGTAGACGATGTTGTAGGTTTAGTGTCAGTAGCATAAGTTTGGAGTCTGATTTTTGTTTTTATAGGAGTTAATCTCATACTTGTTAATCAACAATACGTAAGCATGTAACAAAAGTGTGCACACAAATATGAGTAGTTCGTAATTTGTCCCTTGTTATGGTCTGTGCAGCTTCATGCTTTCATTAAGATGTTAAGAAAACCATTTCAGTGAATTGCTGTTAGTGGGGTTTTTATTTTTCAAATAAACTTTATAGCACATGACAGTAAGATCTTACAAACATCCATGTTTAATTCTTACAAAATTTTTTGTTTAGGATCTTCTGTACTGTACATGTGTGTTGGTTTTGTGTTGTCTGTGAAACATGATAAGGGCTTGTCCACAAAGTAACTGTAAATTCTTTATTTTTCCTGTAAGAACATTTGTGTTGTTTAACCCTTCCCAATGTTACTATGTGGGCAACCTGTTCTAGTGGGAGGTGCCTATGGCAGGGGGGTTAGAAGGAGATGATCCTTAATGTTCCTTCCAACCCAAACCATTCCATGATTCTGCTTTATTATCCTATGAGTCTTTGTCTCCTGAACTTTTTACAGTAAGCAACAACAAAAAAATAAAACCAAATGAGTCTGTCACCATAAAATTTAGTATGTAAATATAATGTGAATTAGTTGCTTCTTATTCTAATGCTACACAACCTTCACCTTTCCACAGAAGAACTGTGATAGGAGAGTTGGTTGTTGTGGCATTTAAAGCTGGCCTAGGTCTTCACTGATGTCAGCACCTAGATCTGGGACACCTTCACCTTTAGAGGACTGAGAGAGCTTTGTTTTCCCTAAATTAGCATGCAGCTCCTTTCACAGTACATTTTTGCATAAGTTTAGGATACTTGAATACTGAAGTAATTGACAGAGTGGTGGATTTTATTAAGTATTTCAGAACATCACTATCAGCATATGACTTTTTGGATACCCATGTGAGAATACAAGTGTGGAAAAACACTCCCTAGACCTTCTGTGTTTCCTGATACCTCATTAAATTATTTTTGCTAATCTTGTTTGACCAATCATGTGCTTTGAATTTACCAAATATTTTAACCTAAAATTTAGACATGTGTCATTCCTACTTGTCTGTCTTATTTTTGGATACTAACTTCTTTTTTAACGTGCCCTCTTAATGCACTATGGATTGTTCTAGAATTTTATTCCCACATTTAAGGTCTGACATCATAATGATAGAGATTCGTCACATTCCATATTTTCTGCTTCATATCAGTTCTGAGTGTCTGGTTGATTCTTTTAAATCCTTTTTTTTCTCCAGGAAAAATAATCTTTCCTTTTATATTTTCTGTTATTTTAGGAAAGGTCTTGATGAGTGCATGTATGAGTTAACTCCTTGACCTCATTCCATCTTCCAAGAAAATCTCTCTTCTCCCTTGCTTGCCTTTGAGAACTAAAAGAACAGGAAATGAATTAATGCAAATTCTCTTTTTTTCCTTAGTAAGTGCCTTTTTTTTACTAACCTGGTTTGCCTTGTTTGCCTTTTCCTTCTGCCTTGCATGATCTCAGGCACAAACAGGCTTTTCTTACATTTGCTGCTTGTTCAGTCATGGAAACTCTCTGAATTGTTTACTTGAAAAGGTGTGTAAAGCTGCATTTATGTTCTGGAGAAAAGGTAATAGCCAACTTCACAAGTTAGTAAAGTAATTAAATAGATTAATACTTCTTTTTTTCTAGAGGGATTTTATGGTTTAGGTAATAGCTCAGAATTTGTTAGCAGAAGGGTGATTTTTTTTTTTCTTTTACATTTTACCTGTTAAAATGTCTTTAATTTTAATATTTAATGTAAAACTCTGAACTATTCAGGCAGTTTATGGAATTAATTTTAGTCCTGCCTATGAGGCAGAAAGATTCTATCTCCATTTCACTGGTAAAGAGATGGTAACCCTCCCAAAGTTGCTTAGCAAGTCCGTGGTGAGCAGGGAATGGATGTTAATACCCTCAGTTATTCTGTGCCCTGAGTCCAACAGAGCCCTGCTGTGCCTGAAATAAAACAGTACCTTAATAAGCTGAGTTTTCTTTTACCCCAGTATTAGAGATTTTAAATTGCTTCTGTTCTGTACTAGTATAAATCGAAGTGAAATTAAGACAGTCACACTGTTGGCTACCTGCATTTTGTTTGAAGCTTCTTTGCATTGTGGGCATTGTTACTACCCTGATGATTTATTTTATATTAATGCAACTGTGGAAACAACCCAGAGAGTGTAGCAGTCATAAGAGAAGCAGAATGTCCTTCACTTTCTGGTGACTGGTCTGAATTTAGTTCACTTTGCTACCAGTCAAGTTGCTGCCATTGGAAAACTGTGAAGCAATGTCAGAACATGAGGAGTTGAGCAGAGTGGTATCATGCTAAATCTCTATCTTTTTGCCTTCACTTGTAGAGAAGTAAGGGAGTAAAGCAATAAGGAATATTTATATATGAATACTAACAATATAATGCTGACTTTATGCTTCTTTCCTATCTCTGTATCAGTTTATGGTCTTTTGCTGGTTTTTCTTGAAGTGAGATTATAGTGCATTGCTTCTTTAGGCTTCTGGGTTTCTCAGTTGTGTAGACTCATAGCATCATAGAATCATTTGGGTTGGAAGGGACCTTAAAGATCATCGAGTTCCAACCCCCCTGCCATAGGCAGGGACACCTCCCACTAGATCAGGCTGCTCAGTGCCTTGTCCAGCCTAGTCTTGAACACCTCCAGAGAGGGGGCATCCACAACCTCTCTGGCCAACCCGTTCCAGTGCTTCACCACCCTCACTGTAAAGAATTTCTTTCTTATGTCAAGTCTAAATCTACCCCCTTCCAATTTACATTCATTGTTTCTAGTCGTCCCATCCGATACAATATTAAAAAATCCTTCCCCTGCCTTTCTGTAGGACCCCCTCAAGTACTGATAAGTTACAATAAGGTCCCCCCTGAGCCTTCTCTTCTCCAGACTGAACAACCCCAACTCCTTCAGCCTGTCTTCATAGGGCAGTTGCTCCAGCCCTTTGACCACTGCAACCCAGGTGGCTTTAATGTAAAGTTTTTCCTGGTCATTTTAATTACACCTCTAGTCCTGCTCACCAGGGCAAGAGAAGTAGGGCTACAGGCATGTGAAGACAATGAAGGTGTTTGGAACATCTCTCCTATGAAGAAAGGCTGAGAAAGCTGTGACTGTTCAGCCTGGAGAAGTCTGAGGAGAATCTTACCAATGTGTGTAAATTCCTGATGGGAGGATGCAAAGAGGATGAAACTCAAGTGTTTTCCAGTGGTGCCTAGTGACAGGACCAGAGGCAGTGGGCAGAAATTGAAACACAGGAGATTCCCTCTGAACATCAGGAAGCACTTTTGCACGGTGAGGGTGACAGCACTGGCACAGGTTGCATGCAGAAGCTGAGAGTCTCCATCCTTGGGAGTACTCCAAAGCCACCTGGATGCAATCCTGGGCAACCAGCTGTATTAATAGTCTCATGTCTCATAGTCTCATGCTATTTAACATCTTTGTAGGAGACATGGACAGTGGGATTGAGTGCACCCTCAGCAAGTTTGCAGATGACACCAAGCTGTGTGGTGCAGTTGATTCACCTGAAGGAAGGGATGCCATCCAGAGGGACCTTCACAGGCTTGAGAGGTGGGCCCAAGCCAACCTCATGAAGTTCAACAAGGCCAAGTGCAAGGTCCTGCACCTGGGTCGAAGCAATCCCAAGCACAGATACAGGCTGGGTGGAGAGTGGCTTGAGTGCAGCTCCGTAGAGAAAGACTTGGGTGTGTCAGTTGATGACAAACTCAACATGAGCCAGCAGTGTGCACTCGCAGCCAAGAAGGCCAACCAAANGGTCAAAGGGCTGGAGCATCTGCCCTATGAAGACAGGCTGAAGGAGTTGGGGTTGTTCAGCCTGGAGAAGAGAAGGCTCAGGGGGAACAGAAAGGCAGGGGAAGGACTTTTTAATACGATATCGGATGGGAGGACTAGAAACAATGAATGTAAATTGGAAGGGGGTAGATTTAGACTTGACATAAGAAAGAAATTCTTTACAGTGAGGGTGGTGAAGCACTGGAACAGGTTGCCCAGAGAGGTTGTGGATGCCCCCTCTCTGGAGGTGTTCAAGACTAGGCTGGACAAGGCACTGAGCAGCCTGATCTAGTGGGAGGTGTCCCTGCCTATGGCAGGGGGGTTGGAACTCGATGATCTTTCAGGTCCCTTCCAACCCAAACTATTCTATGATTCAATGATTCTATGTCTAAGCCAGTAAATCTGCTTGAGCTTGCAAACAGGTAAAGTTATACTTGCTGGTTTTTAACTTAGTGGATGTTTCAGTTTGAGATAAACATTGCAGACAAGGATTTCAACAACCATGGAAACGTCTGGAAAGCCAATTTGAAGCCCCTGAAAGGCTTAAATGCATTAAGTGCATATAGGTTTCAGGCAGCAACTAAGCAAAATTTAAGCTCTTTAGGCTTTAACATGCCTTTAATCTTTTGTTGCTCTAGCCTGAAGTTAGGATTATTTATTTTGGGTACTATCCAAATTTTTGTACTGGAAAATCTTTTTTTTGTGAGAAATATGCTAAAAATCGCCATTAATAAGCAGTTCAAGTTAACAGCTGGGAGTATTCTGTCCCTAGTTTACATAGAATCATAGAATCGTAGAATCATAGAATAGTTTAGGTTGGAAGGGACCTCAAAGATCATCGAGCTCCAACCCCCCTGCCATAGGCAGGGACACCTCCCACTAGACCAGGCTGCCCAGTGCCCTGTCCAGCCTAGTCTTGAACACCTCCAGAGATGGGGCATCCACAACCTCCCTGGGCAACCTGTTCCAGTGCTTCACCACCCTCACTGTAAAGAATTTCTTCCTTATGTCAAGTCTAAATCTATCCCCCTCTAATTTATATCCATTGTTCCTAGTCCTCCCATCCGATATTATGTTAAAAATTCCTTCCCCTGCCTTTCTGTAGGACCCCCTCATGTACTGATACATCATCCTTTACAGTGCAGCTAATAGAAAAATCTGAATGTGAGTGCTTGGCCTCTTCATGTGAAGACTGCATTCTTGCTTTTAGGTGATATCACTGTCCTCGATTTGAACAAAAGAAAACAAATTCTACTTAACTGCATAGGTAAAAAAACGGATTTATAAGTAGCTAATCCTTACTCTTAAGTCACACCTGCTGGCCCTGGGCACTTTATCCTCAATAAATTAGTCACGCCTGGCTGTACCAGCTTGGTCTGCAAACTCCCATCTTTCCTGGGATTAAAGCAGCCTGAGATTGCACGCTTGGCAGGGGTGAGACCAATTATTGCCCACAGCTTTTTGATCCCCAGGCACATAGGTAAAGGCAAGCTGAATTGACAGTCTTAGGCTTGGTAAATTCTGCATCACAAGACAGCTTCAATTTAAACTATTTTTCTCGGATAAAAGCTCATGTTTTTTCCAAGAAGTCAAAGCATCAACTGCATATGGGTGATACATGTTTGGCTTCTAAATTAAAAGGTCACTTGTTGTGAGAGCTGGATTTTTCCTACTGGGTGCTAAGTTTGTAGGGAGAACAGGGGTATCAGAAACGTGCAGTAGGGTATTTTTTACTGAATTATATTTCTGTGCTGTGCATTGTGGTAGCCTGAGGAAAGAACAATAAAGGAAGGAAATTAAAATCAAGATGCATGGGACAGCAATAGTGTTGATCCTCAGGTATCCTTTTCTTTCTATTGTATAATGTTGGATGCAACAGTTACAAAGCAGGTCTTGGTAATCGGAGAAAGAACCTGGACAGGGATTTTTTTAAAGCAAGGGAAGATGAATGAAATCCTGTTGAACCTTAACTTCCCTTGTTGTTTAAGGCCAGGCTAGACTGAATAACCTGGCATGGTAGATGTTTATGCCCATGGCAGGAGTCTGGAACTAGATGATCTGTAAGGTCCCTTCCAACCCAATCCATTCTATGATTTTACAGTACATCTCTATGATTGCTGTCTGTGGAAGTCCATTGTAAAGACAGATTCATCTTGAAAGTGTCCCTTGATTGATGGACAAAGACATTTTGACATGTTGAGACTTTGTGTGCGGTCAGTCACCTTCATTACAGGTCCTTCAAAGTTGAGAAGAGCTTTGCCAAGCTGAAAATGAGTAACAGTGTATGGTAGATACGCAGGTGGATGAAGGGAACTGTGTATGATTTAGTGTGGGATTTCTTCAGTCTGCTAGATTTCTTCTGCCAGAGATGAGAATGTTGGATCATTTTTATTGTTCTTTTTCTGTTAGTGACTTACAGTGCTAAAATTTTTATTTTTGAAAATGCGTGTTTTGCTCAATTTGGATGGGTTCAGGTTGATTTTTTTTTTTCCTAATACTCTGTGAGTAAATTTCCTAAGCAATTTTCAATAAGAACCTTTTATCCTTTCTGTTTAGCTTATTTATTGAGACTCGCAGTGAGAGCTGTCTGCATTCTGTGTTCATTCCTGTTCATTCTCTTCAACAGAATTGGTAACCTGTGTTATTTTCTCAGCCTCATGTGGTAAATGTCTGAAGCTAATCACAACAGCAAGTAAAATTGCCATAGCAGGAAGGGCTTGCAGAACATAAATTATTTCTGTTATTTCATGGGGAAAAAAGGCTTATTTTTTCTGCCCATGGATGTTTGTAGGGCAGCAAAAGAAATGGAATTGAGGCAGCTGCATGAGGATGTGGCCCTTTGGGAGAATGTTGTTCCTTGTAGTCAGAGGAGCAACCCGCACTGTGATTTTTTATTTTCTCTGTGTTTGTGATTTTATCTCTGTATTTGTTCCTCCATTCTCACCTTTTCTGTTGTTTCATTCACATAGTGGAGAACACCAGTTGAAAACCTGACATCTTAGTTATTCGTTTTATACAATGCAATTAGTTTTATACAATGCAATCCTTATCTCCTTTTACATTCCTTTCACCACGACTACTATGACCTGATTGGGCGTTTGAAAAAAATAAGGACCAGATCTTCCAAAATATGTCAACATTTTGCTCCTTTAAAAGGATGGTGGACACCTAAGAATTTGTGTCCACAAATTTCTGTGATGTGAGACTCAGAAAGCTGCCACATAGTAGATTCAGTACAGACTGCTTGTGTGCACACCCTTCTTACTGAAAAAAAAAAAGTCTTGAGCACCTACAGGTAGGTACTATGGAACTACTGACAGCATAAGATCACATCCTTTCCTATCTTGCAGTGACATTGATATGTCTGTGATCTGGACTCTTAAATTTTACAAGAAGCTGGAGTGAACCTGGGGCTGAGCAGAGAGATGCAGCTGTACTTGCTAGGGTATACATGTAGCCTCACAACCTTAGAGCTCTCTTAGCAAGAAAAGGTCATAGCAAAGTCCCATTGCTTGTAGAGTCAGAACAGCATGTGAGTGGCACACTGCTGTAGTGGTAAGCATACCTTTTCTCTGTGAAACCTGTTAATATCAAGCATGAATTTATATTTGTTTATTGTCATCCTGATAAATGAAACTAACACATTTTTCTAACATGCATAATTTCACCTTGATTCCCACATCCTCACTCTCTTAATTCTCAATGAATTAAGGTAGTCAATTGGTGACTTGTTTTGACTGTGTGGAATAGCTGACAGTTATGATTCTAACTTAATTTAACCTCTTTGCCTCTGGAATGCTGGTGTCCAGAAGTAAACCAACTGATTTACTTGAATTTGTTACTCAGAAGTCGATGTCTGACAGTACTGCAGGTTAATTTTTAAACAGTGGATTAATAAAGTTCTGTTCAGTCATGATTCCCTATTTCTCTGCAGTTGCGTATGTATAGATTTTAAAATTCACATTGTTAGTTTGCAAGAAGTGCAGCAGCTACAGACTTCCACAAATTCTATTGAATGTGGTGCATTGCACACCTTACCATAAAGCCTGTTGACATGTACAAGCGGTGTGGGCTGCAGATCTGTTGTCACCTCATTGCAACAAGAATGTAGCTGCTACTTACATTTCAAAGAGCCAAATCTTCAGAATAACAGAATTTCCTGATTGGGGGATTTCTGGTTGTAAGAGAGGAACTAGTACTTCTGTCAAAAAAGATATACTTGAATTCAAAAGAAAGCAT